>VDFB02048966.1:315187-352435 GCA_007258455.2 Sequoia sempervirens
GCCTCTCTGACAACAAAGAGAGATATAGCTAGATAGACTCCAGAGCAGGCACAAGGATTGGCTGATAGATTGCAGAGATTATTTGAGGGTACCTCCATAGCTGATTACATGAGAGAGGTTACCTGTGTGGGCTCCATGATTGGATTCCCTAATGTATTTTGAGACATGATGTATACTCCGATTTTTGATTCACGACCATTTTGATGTTGTATCTCTTTACATTTCAAACATCATTCTATACTTGATATTATGATTTTTGAGATTTATATGATATGTGGCAGATTTATCGATCTATATGTGTTCTATATGGTTCTATGATGGATTCCTATGATGGATGCATTTAATTTCTTGTTCCATATGCCATGTGATGTTTTATATGATAATGTTAAGGATGCAATTTATGATCATGATAACGTGCTATGAGTTTATAATATTTTATTTATGATGTTAAATGTGATTATGCTTATAATGTTGATGTATGGATGCATGGTGCCCGTAGTATTTACATGGATCGATAGATGTATGATAATGTATATACATGAATGATATGATAATGTGACTATATGTATGATTTTGGATATGATGTTTCTATGATATATGGCATGATGATGCAAATGGGATACATGATGCACTTCATTTTTGGTATTTCAAATGCAAATATATGATGTAATGAATGGATAAATGAATGATCAATATGATGATACTTCTAATGTATGATGTAGGATATGATAATGTTAATAAAAATGCAACTATGTAGATAATTTGTTTTTTATATTTTTCTTATGCAACTATATGATGTGATGCACAAATGAAAAATATGATATGATAAATGTAAATATATGATCAAATGTATGAATGATTAAATAATATAATAATTCCCTCCAATGTATGCAATGTAAATTATTATGCAACTACATGAGAATGATAATGTTTTTGTTAATGTCAAGTATACTTAATCTATTAATGATAAAAGATAACATTGTTTTTGAATTCTCCACCGTCCTTTGGAATAAACTACTCTGCAGATGCAAAACTAACATAAATGTGATCTAATTTAACCATGAAAATCTACATATGCCAAAGTTGTCATCTTAACAATCCATTTATTGTGCTTTTAATCATCATTGAGCCTTTAAAATGTTGAAAGTGAGTACAAGCATCAATGGTATAATTTAGACCAACAATGACTTGAGTACTACTTTCATGATTTTTGATATTGCAAGTTAACACAAGCATCTAGGTATAATTAAACCGATATTTCTTGAGGATTTCTTGCGTAAAAAGACAAGAATCGATCATTTTTTCTATGTGAATTTTGAATGTCATCAGTGATACTTTGTAGAGCACATCTCAGCACAATTCACACAATAATAATGATCAACTCACAGACAACAAACAAAGAAAATACCATTCTCCTTCATAGCTTCTCTAGTTCAATACATCGTTGAGTCAAACTCCAAAGAAATGATAACAAAAATCAAAGTACAAAATTTGAACATTCAAGCTAAAGCAATAAAATCATGATTCAAAAGAATATCATCCATCTAAAGTTGTTTTGATTGATTTTATTTTCTGAAATTTTTTGATGTTTGATGTATGTTCAATGTTGAGTTTCCCTATGATCATTTTGTTTGCTTCATTTTCATACTGTTGTTTTTCCATTTGATTAAGCTCAAAGTTTATTGCCCCCAGTGAGCTCAAGATTTTGCCCCCTAGCTAGGGTGAGACATGACCACATTGCTAGGATACGTACATGAGGTTTTCCTTTCAATGATAGGAAGAATGATGGTGAAAGTGAATGACCAAGACATGCATCCAATAGAAGGAAAAGCTAGTTTAAATCACAAGTAGCACCTATTTCCATATTTTAACTACGTGTTTTTATTGCACTTTTTCAGATTTTATATTTTTTTCTAATTTTTTTTTGTATTTTTTGTTTACTTGATTTTTTTTGTATTTTTTGTCACCAAGACACTTGTTTTCCAAGTTTTCATCAAGGCGACCATTTTCCCAAGACTTTAACCATGCACACTAGATGATTCAGGTGTAGAATTTCCTAAGATGGAGATTGTTGATAGGTTCATCGAACAAATCCCCTTCAGGTGTAGATAGTTGATAGGCTCCAGATCCATAGATTGATACATGACAATGAAGGGACCTAGCTAGTTAGGTTCAAACTTCCCTTTCTTTTCTCTGTCTTGTTGATTTTGAGGGTTTTCCTTTAAGACCAAGTCACCAACCTGAAATGATCTAGGTTTTACTCTATGATTGTAGCTTTTGGGCATTCTTTGTTGATATGCCTTCAAATGGTCCACAACTTGTTGATGACGTTCATCCAACAGTTCCAACTCTTGAAGTCTAGACACTCTATAATCCTCATCTAAAATAATTCCCTTTAGTGACACGCGGAGTGATGGCATCTCAACCTCAATACGTAGGATGGCCTCTGATCCATATACCAAGGCATATGGTGTAGCTCCTATAGGTGTTCTGATGTTGGTTCGGTATGCCCACAGAGTAGGGTTTAGTTGAGTGTGTCAATCACGTCCAACATCGGTGACTATTTTCTTTAGGATTTTCATAATAGTTTTGTTTGAGGCCTCTACATGGCCATTTCCTTGAGGATAGTATGGGGTTGAAAAATGATGTTGGATATGAAACCTCTCACACAATTCTTGAACATCCTGATTCTTAAAAGGTCTACCATTGTCTATGACAACAGACTGAGGAATGCCATACTAACAGATGAGGTAATTCAATATGAAAGAAGAATTTTTTTTTCTAGTGATTATTGTCAAGGGAACAACTTCTATCCACTTTGTAAATTACTTTGTGGATATGATTATAAATTTGTTTCCATTGGATGAAGACAGATTCATCTTTCCAACCAGGTCCAATCCCCACTGACAAAAAGGCCATGTTGAAGTGAATGGTTGTAATTCTTGTGATGGTGCATGGATTTGACATTTTTGGCACTTCTTAACAAACCAAAAAGACTCCTCCATATTTGGCCAGTAATACCCCAAATGGAGGAGTTTCTTTGCTATGGTTAGTCTGCTTGAATGAGTTCCACAAACACCTTCATGAACCTCATGTAAGGTTGTCTCAGACTCTTTATGTTCTAGACACCAAAGAAGAGTACCATCTAGAGCTCGACGATAAAGTATGTCAGCAATTAAGGTATGTCGTGCGGTTTGGTGAATGAAGTTGCATTTATGGTTTCTGGAAAGATCAGGAGGAAGGATATTGTCTTTTAGGTAAACGTAGGTCTTTCCATAAATTGAGGATTCAACTTCAACTAAATGGCATATGGTTTGAGATTTAGGATTATCATAAGCAGGATTAGACACTTGTTCCACCATAAACTCATAACGACCTCGCTTTTCTGGTATCTGTAAGAGAGAAGCAATTGTCGCCATAGCATCAACTGCTTTGTTTTCTACCCTTGGAATCTATTCAAATTTGATATCCACAAAGTACCTTTTGAAATCATCCACCATTTTTTTTATACGGCATCAACTTCTCATCTTTTGTTTGATATTCATCATTTACCTAATTAATGACTAGTTGTGAATCTCCATATACTTATAACTCTATGATCTTCCATTCAACTACCACTTTGATGCCAATGATTAATGCCTTGTATTCAGCTATGTTATTTGTACATGGAAACATGAGTCTATAGGACTTTGGGATGGTATTTCCTTGAGGTGTAACAAACAAAATTCTTGCACCTGACCCACATTTTGTGTAGGACCCATCAAAATAAAGCATCCATTGTTGTGTTGTCATAGTAAGAATTTCTACATTAGGAAACTCAATGCTCATTGGACTATCATCTGGTAGTGGAGCTTTGGCTAACTGATCAACTATCACCTGACCCTTGATGGCTCTTTGATCTACATACTAGATATCAAATTCACTCAAGATCATGACCCACTTGGCTAGTCTTCCTATAAGGGCAGCCTTGTTGAGTAAATACTTTAATGGATCAATCTTTTCTATGAGTTTGACTATGTGGGTTAACATGTAATGTCGCAACTATTGAGTAGAAAATACCACCGCCAAACAAGGTTTCTTGAAGAAGGTGTAATTTATCACATAGCCATTCAAAGTCTCACTGACATAATAGATAGCTTGTTCCTTTCCCGCAGGACCTTCCTATGCTAATAGAGTGCCCAAAGAAATCTCAGTTGTTGTAATGTATAGTAATAATGACCTCTCTTCTGTAGGTGGCATCAGTATGGGTGGTGACATTAGATATTTCTTTATTTGATTGAAATTTGTTTCACATCCTTGATCCCATTTGAAAAAGACATTCTTATGTAGCAAATGATTGAAGGGATGACTTTTGTCTACTAATTAGGAGATAAACCTCTTGATTGATTGTAGCCTTCCCTGTAGAGACTGTAGTTGACTGATATTCTTTGGTGGCGGCATTTCCATTATGGCCTTGACCTTGGCGGGATCCAATTTGATATCCTTCTCTAAAACTATGTATCCTAGAAGCTTCATTGATGTAACACCAAACACACATTTCGTAGGATTTAATCTGACATTGAACTTATCTAGTCTAGTAAAGATTTTTTCTAGGATCTCTAGATGTCCTTCTCTAGTATATGAATTTGCTAATATATCATCCATGTAATCTTCCATAAAGGTATGCATCATGTCATGGAAAATGGTGGTCATTGCTCGTTGATAAGTAGCCCCTGCATTTTTCAACCCAAAGGGCATGGCGTTCCAGCAAAATTTTCCCCATGGACATCTGAATGTTGTTTTCTCCTAATCTTCTAGTGCTATTTTGATTTGATTGTAACTTGAGAAGCCATCCATTAGTGATA
Source organism: Sequoia sempervirens (assembly GCA_007258455.2). Lineage (NCBI taxonomy): Eukaryota > Viridiplantae > Streptophyta > Pinopsida > Cupressales > Cupressaceae > Sequoia > Sequoia sempervirens. The sequence goes on from VDFB02048966.1 coordinate 320,032, forward strand.
ACATGGTGTGTCCTACTATTAATTCTACAATAATGTCAATGTTTGGCAAAGGAAAATCATGCTTTGGGCATGCCTTGTTGAGATCTTTGATGTCAGTACATGTTCCAATACTACCATCTAGTTTAGAAATAGGTACAATATTAGAAATCCACTTAGCATAATCAATAGATCTAATGAATCCTGCATCTAGCAACTTCTTTAGTTCTGTTTTTACCAACAAGGTGATATGCGGATGCATTTTGCTTAGTTTTTTCTACACAGGTTTTATTCCATATGGTAGAGATAAATGATGCATTAGAAGATTTGGGTCTAAACCTAGCATATCAGAGTAAGACCAAGCAAAGTTAATGTGTTTGTCCTCAAAGAATTTGGTGAATTCATGTTTTTCTCGTTCAGTCATAGATGTTGCTAGATGTAGAGTTTTTGCTTTCTCTATTGTGCCAAGATTGATAGAGTCTGTAGGCTCCACCAACACTGATGATATTTCATGATAGTGTTCTAGAAGAGTGTCAAATCTCCCATCTTTTGGTGCCTCATAGAGGTTTTCACAATCATATGTGTTCTTTATTTTTACTTTTTCAAGATATAATGTTGTCGTTAAATGGTTTTCACCATTAGATCTATTATTCCTATTTTCAATTTTACAACTGGAAGATTTGACACCCTCCTAACTCAAAGCACCGTTATGAGATTCATAATTAGAACTTGTGTTAGGTTTTTCACAACAAAGGAAATTAACGATAGCATCATCATTTGCAAAGATAGGTACATTGATAGGTTAAGTTGGTTCCCAGTCGATAATTTTAGGATGTATTAAGGGTAAAAGTTCATCAGATTGGCTAAGATCAATGGCAGTGAGGGTTCTGATAGAAATTTTGTCTTGGGTTGTCAATAGCGATGTCGAGGTCTATGATATTACTCTCCTCCAAGTCATCTATCTCACTCGATATTTGTCCATCCTCACTTGATTCATCGATATTCTGTGATCCAAATACAAGGGGTCTAGTCCCTGAGCTTTTTCCCTCCTCACATGTGGGTGCATACTCTTTTATGACATCAATTTGTATGTCCTTGTATGATTCTCTAGATAAAGAATCTCACTCATACTCATTGGAATTTGTTTCAAAACTATCTTGCATTTGAAGAATTCTTTCAACAACTCTATGAATGATTTCTTCTTTTGTTTCCTCTGTATAACCCAGTCCTGTTTTGTCATTTGAATGAAGTGTGAGATGTTGGATGGGTTCTACAATTCCCTCTTTTCTTTTTCCAATAGGTCCTTGTCCTTCATATCCCATTTTCTCTAATATTGTTTTTCCCTTTCCATATTGATCTATTTTTATGTTGATAGTTGCCGATGTAGATTCTTCCTCATCTTTGTAGAGCTAATTGAGGATGGCCTTATCTTCAAATTCATCTTCTAAAGTACCTACCTTTACAAATTTATCATCCAAAACCATGGTAGGTTGTGATGATTGTTGTGTTAATGTTGATGGCTGCCCATATGATTTTGGAGATGGCAGCAGCTATGAAAGTCATAAAGATTGCTCAATGGAATACTCTCTTGGATGCCTTTGTCTTTTAATTGGGTCTTTTATTTGAATTGTTTTGATAGAGAATCTAGTTGACCTTCATTGTTTGATGGATTGGAGTCAGCAACACTTTTATCTTTTGACTAGTCCTTTTTCTCAACCCATTTAGATACAACATTTAGTTTCCTTTCACTGTTGGATGAACTAGAAGTGTTTGCTTCCCTGTTATGGGGCACAAAAGAGCCTTTAGTTGTTTTTAGTGTGTTACAATATTAGGGATTGTTGTAGTCAACTGAAATAGTGACTTCTTGTCCATTGACAGGAAACTTTAATTACTAATGATAAGTTGAAGGCATTGCTTGCATTTCGTGAATCCAAGGACGTCCCAAGAGTATATTATATGTTAGCTCTTTTTCTAACACTTGGAAAACTATATTCTTCACAATTGGTCCTACTTGAATAGGCATCACGATCAATCCCTTGGAGGATCTCTCTTCTTCGTCATAGGCTTTTATTGTGATTTTCCTTTTGGCATCAATAGCACTATCAGAATATCCTAATGCATGGATTAGTTTTAAAGTGAAAATGTTTAAACCAACTCCACCATCTATTAGGATACATTTAACATGGTGTTTATGGATTAAGACTTCAATGTGAAGGGCAACATTGTGCGGATTAGTAAGTGATATGTCATCTTGTTCAAAAAATGATAGGCAGTGAGGCGTGGTTAAGTGTTCCACCATAGCATGGAATTGGAAAACTTCCAGATTATTGGGTATTGTGGTGGCTACAAGAACTTGTTCCAAAACCTCCTTATGGGATGGTGAGTTTTTGAGTAGTTCTAATATTGATATTTGGGTTGGTATTTTCTGTAGTTGATCAACTGTGTTGTACTAATTTGAAGGGGCAGCAATGGTTTTAGGTGTAACTCCTTTCAATATTACTTTGGATTGCCCCCTTGTTGTCACGTTGACCGGTTGGTAATCTTGTTTTTCCCTTATTTTTATGAAATTAATTTGATTGTTGGTTGTGACCATGTTTGGGATCAGATTTATTGGTATGATGTCATTGATTCCAACATTATCAGTTTGATTATCAGTCACACCATTATTCTCAACTGTAGAAATATAATGAATAGTGTCATCATAAATGTAGTTTACATTTTTACCTTTACTCTTTGCGGAAGAAGATTCTCCCTTTTCATAATTTGGTAAAGGATTTTTAAATGCACTATGATCATTGTTTGTTTGATGTCCTTCTACGAATATTGTCTTGTTATCAATCAAATCTTGTACTAGATGCTTCAACTGCATACAATCATTTGTTTTGTGTCCTTTGTTTTTATGAAAGTCACAGTAGTCTGCATCATTCCACCAAGATGACTTTACTCTTGGTTCCCAATTTCTTGCTTAAGGTAATGTGATAAGTCTATGTGTAAGAAGCTCTCTCATTGTTGATTCTAGTGTCTATCCCAATAGTGTGAATCTTCTTCAATTTGATGGTTTTTTATATGATTGTAGTTTAGATTCACCATTGTTTGGAGTGTTGTTTTGATTGACACTTTGATTGATGTTTTGGTCATTATTTTGATTGGTCTTTGTAGTAGTTGTTGTCAAATTAAATACTAGTTTTGCATTTTGTGTTTCATTTGCAGCATCATTGTTACCAGTATTTCTATTCTTTTTCCAAAACTTTGATTTATCATTGTTATTATAGTGATTCAAGGATTTTTTATTATTTGATACTTCATTGTAAATTTTTATTACCCCTCTCTTGACCAAGGCTTCTTCGATCTTGAGCCCATTTTCAATCACTTTCTCAAATGTAGGTGGGCATTGCAGTTCAAGCCTGTAGCTCATCCAATCAATTAGGTTGTCAATGAATAGTTCCATCTTTTCCTCTTTAGGTATGGAACGAGGATACCTAGCAAAAAACCTTCACCATCGTTGTAGAAATGAGAGGAATGTTTCACCTTTCTTTTGTTTTAGATTGTAAAGATCCTTTATTGTTATCTCATGTTGAATATTATAGGAGTATTGTGAGATAAACTTGTTGACTAGTTCCTCAAAGGATCGAATTCCTGGTTGTAGTTTAGAGAACCATTCCATACATTGACCTCCTAAGCTTCTTGGAAACAACCTCATCAAATAAGTTTCCTCTTGTGCAAATTATAAATGCATGGTTCTAAATTCCCTCACATGATCTATTGGATCAGTTTTACCATTGTATTTGTTGTATTTTGGGAATTTGCAATGTCTAGGAAATGGTATCATGTACACACTTGGATCAAAAGGATAGGGACAAATGTCCTGTAATGAGTACCTTCTCGTAGTCCCTTTTTGCATATCTTGAAGTTGTTGTTGCAAGTTTTGCATTTGATGTGTTAGGGAAATCACTTGATATGTGTTTTGTGGTTTAGTTTCAGCTCTTATAGGTGCTTCTTTTATTCAATTAAAATTGAAGTCCTTTGGAAGTTTGCACCTAGTTCAGCTAGCATTAAAAGGTATTTTTCTCTATCCTTTTCCAAAACTTTATCCATGAATTGGTGGAAGTAAGGGTCTTGTTGTGTAGTTTGGATGTCCTCTTCAGTTATTTCCTTAGGTTTGGATTGATGGAATCTATGAAATGGATTTTCTTCAGCCTTGATATTTAGAGATTCAATCTATTTTTCTATGAGTTTTTATCTTTGTAACTGTTGATGTCTTTTTTATGTACTTCTCAACACAGGAAGTGCGTAGGTGCACTACCTCTCTTGAAAAATAATCTTCCACAATCAAATTGCAGAACATTATCCCAAGGTCTCTAATGTTAGGTCTTGACAATGCTTGGAATATCTTAGTTGTTTGATGTGATTTGCTAGAATCACAAGGCAGACTTACGGATGAGTTACAAAGCATGGGAAGTTGGGTCTTGAAATGGAGTTCCTAAGATGGAGAAGTTGTTGTGCGTTTGCTGTAGGTTCAAACAACAATCTTGAACTCCATTTTTATCATTGGATTTAGCTTTACAATGTGCAATGAACCTTTCCTAAGGTACTTATTAAAAAAAAAAAAGGGCAAGGAAGAGAGAAGGTTCGTGGATCTGAAACTACAAATGAACAATGATCATGGAGGTTGCTACAGTAGACAAACTCCCTAAAACTAAGTTTTGCTTGACCAAGAGAACGTACAGCTACACAAAACCAGTGCAATCTCCTAAGGTCTGTTGATTTTCAAATTGCACATGCACATCATGAACATGCAATCGAACTAAGCTGTAGCAATGGAATAAAGAATCCCAGGCTAACTTTACACAGCAGTTTGTCATCAACAAGTGCTAAAAGTACGGGCTGAAAGATCATCAAATACCATAACAACAATTTCCATTATCACTTCCATTCAAGAAACTAACACTAAAACTAACATGGAAGGTAGCACCATGCATCCAAGATGATAAAAATCAAAGAGAACATCCATAAAATCATGCAATGCTATCTTCTATTGCTGCAAATGCTTTTTACACCAGCTCTCCAACCCTTACAAATGAGGGGCAAGCCCCTATTTATAGCTTTCCAAAGCCCAAATGAATGTCTAGGATTGAATTACATCAAATGGCCCAGATTTGATTTACAATAGGGTTTCACCTACCCCCCATTATCTAGTAATTTAAAATACATTCCTTGTTTTTTCTTTGTTTTGTCATCTACTGCCAGTCATTGTAGCAATTTCGTCATTTAGCTGATTTCCCTTTTCACTGTAGCTGAAACTGCTTGAAAGTTGTCTTTTGCTTGATGTGCTTGTAGTGTTCTTCCTTTGATCAAATGAGCCCGTCGATGATTGGCATCAATGGATTGATTCAGACGGACAGCTACCTAATGCCTTCTTCAAGACCACCCTCTTGCCTTTTTGTCACTGACTTCCTTAGCACAGGCTTTCTTTTAATGTTAGCTCTATTGATGGGTGCTACAAGGAAAGGTGGGCATGAAATGAATGGTGGCAGGAGCTATGTGCATTCCTTGCTCAACTTTCTTGATGGGTCTCTTGATAGACCGACGATAAGCTCCTTTAATCTTGCGTACATGAAACGTCGTAAGTGCTTTCATACAAAAAACAAGGAAAATGTTAGTCAAATCTTGCAAAAACCTTGTTAGATTCATCCATGCATCATCAAAAGATCATAATATTCATATTTGGGGCTCATTTGGATTGAAAACATCAATGAAGGCCCAAGGGGGTGGGCAGCGAACAAGGGACAGCAAACCGAAAGGGAAGTTCCCGAACCTCACAAAACATAGCAAAAATAAGATTTTTCAATTATAGCACATGGGAAAAGGGGAAGGAAGAGTGCCCAAAAAACTTCCTTAAAATTGGACTCTTTTTAGAAAAACTCGAAGCTCAAAATGGCCACGGAGAGACGGAGTCCCAGAAATGGCCATGGAGGGGTCAAGCTCCAAAGGCCAGGTCACCGGGGGACAACAGATGTTCAAAATGGCCACGGAGGGATGGAGTTTCAGAAACGGCCATGGAGAGACAAAATCCTGGAAACGGTCACGAAGAGGCCGGGCTCCGGAGGCCGGGCCGTCGGGGCTCCACGGATGTTCCAAAAAAGCCAAAGGGGGATGAAGCTCCGGAACCACTGAAACTTAACTGAATGTTGACTAAACCTTGGCAGTTCATTTAAGCACTTCAAACACATCCCAAATCCAAAAAGGGTTGCCCCCAAAGTCAAAAATGTGGAAACTGGAGCGATGGGGGTCCCCAGATGTTTCCAAAATGGCCACGGAGGGATGAAGTCCCAGAAATGGTCACGGAGGGGCCAGGCTTTGGAGGTCGGGCCGCCAGGGCTCCACAGATGTTCAAAACGGCCAGAGGGACAGAGTCTCGAAAATGGCCACAGAGGGGTCGGGCTCCGGACGTCGGGCCGCCGGGGCTCCACGGATGTTCCAAAACAGCCAAAAGGGATGAAACTCCAGAACCAAACACATCAAACACATTCCAGATCCAAAAAGGTTGGCCCCAAAGTCAAAAATGTGGAAACCAGAGTGACGGGGGTCCATTGATGTTTCCAAACAACCAAGGAGGAAGGGAATTCCAGAGGGAAAGTTCTAAAGCCATCGAAACTTAATAGAATGTTGACGAAACCTTGACAGTTCATTTAAGCACATCAAACACATCCTAGATCCAAAAAAGTTTGGCCCCAAAGTCAAAAATGTGGAAACTAGAGCGACGGGGATCCACAAATGTTTCCAAATAGCCAAGGAGGAAGGGAATTCTAGAGGGAAAGTTCTGAAACCATCAAAACTTAACATAACGTTGACAAAACCTTGGCAGTTCATTTAAGTACTTTAAACACATCCCAAATCCAAAAAAGGTTGCCCCCAAAGTCAAAACTGTGGAAACCAGACTGGCAGGGGTCCACAGATGTTTCCAAAACAACCAAAGAGGGACGAAGCTTTGGAAATGGCCACAGAGGGGCCGGGCTCCGGAGACCGGGCCACGGGGGTTCCACGAATGTTCCAAAATAGCCAAAGAGGGACGGAGTCCCAGAAACGGCCACGAAGAGGTCAGGCTCTGAAGGTCGGGCCGCCGGGGCTCCACGAATGTTCCAAAATAGCCAAAGGGGGACGAAGCTCCAAAACCATCGAAACTTAACCAAGCGTTGACAAAACTTTGGTATTTCATTTAAGCACCTCAAACACATCCTAGATCCAAAAAAGGTTGCCCCCAAAGTCAAAAAAATGGAAACCGGAGCGACGGGGGTCCATGGATGTTTCCAGACAGGCAAAGAGGAAGGGAATTCATGAGGGAAAGCTCTGAAACCACCGAGACTTTACTGAACATTAATGAAACTTTGGCAGTTCATTTAGGGACCCCAAACACATCCAAAATCCACCAAAAAGTAACCCCCAAAGTCAAAAATGTGGAAACCAGATTGGCAGGGGTCCACGGATGTTTCCAAATAGCCAAAGAGGAAGGGAATTCCAGAGGGAAAGTTCTGAAACCACCGAGACTTTACGGAACGTTAACGAAACTTTGGAAGTTCACTTAGGCACCACAAACACATCCCAAATCCACCAAAAAGTTAGCCCCAAAGTCAAAATGTGGAAACCGGACTGACAGGGGTCCATGGATGTTTCCAAAATAGTAGGAACAAGACAAAAGGTAGAAAGGGGACGAGGGACTTTATTTCTCCACAGATTTGAATACCCTAATTAGGTGAATTTGGTAAGGGGAATTTGATCATTTGATGGCACATGACCAATTTGGGCTTGGAAAATGGGGCACACAAAACAAGACAAGAACAAAGCATCCTGTAAGGAGCAAAAAAAAGGAGGTCCCTGCCTATGGTGGGGCGTGTGTGCAAAACATGCACAATAAATGGCGACTTGCTGGGGAAATGGTCCAGAGCATTTTGATGACAAACTGGAATCACGAACCTAGAATCTCTGGTTCTGACCTTCACGCTAGGGCAAACAAACTAGACGCCCAACCAAAGGATCAAAACCACTAGACAACCCAACCCTCAGTATGCTGAAAATCCAAGTGTGTGCAGTTGTGTTAATTCCCATCCTTCAGTTGCTACAGGAACCCAAGCTTTGTCAAGTTAAGCTACATATTTTATTCTAACTCCAAAAGCATCTGGTACATTGCCTTGCTGCCAGTCAGGCATCCATAGCCTCGATGAGGTTGTCGTTGTGATTCTCCTGAACATTGCTCTACTTCTAGCCTGGTGTCCATAGCCCTGGTAGAGTTGCTCGGATACCCCTAAAAAGTTGAATTTTCTCTTTCTTTTAATTTTCAATGTTTTATTTTTTTCTTTCTTTTCTTTTTTCAGCTCTTTTATTTCAACCTGCAAGCATTGAAGCTTGCGCTCAGGGCTGAGAATCACAGTGGCGCTGAAGCAGAATTTTAGATTTTTTACTTAACTAGACTTCACAAAAGGCCCTATAGTGACCGTCGGATTCTTAAGATGTGTAAGAGCTGTAAGATTTTAGAATATGTCAGAGTCAGACTAAACCAACAACTTATCCTCTTTGAATCAAACATCCAGATCACTCGACACTAATAGAAGACCTTCACCATCCACTCTGAAAACTTGATTAGAGTTTGAAAAAGAAATATGTAGAACAACCCCAGGCAATAAGTATGGTTGTTGTGCACATAGATGTACCTAGCTAAAAGGAAAGGGAGCCTGAGCAAAGCAGCAGCAAAGCGAAAGCAAACAAAAAGAAAACAACCAACAAAGCAAGCAACCTACACACACCAACTAACCTAAGGAAAGAAGGAAAGCAGAGTATTTATAGGAAACCTATACTACTCAAAATAGGCTATGTACAAAGATATTTACAAAGCACTATGTTCAGGCAAGGCAAGCCAACATTAACATTCATTGGATTTTGTAATGCATGCACAAGCAAACGGGCAATCTTTATCATTCTTAACCATGCAAACTTATCTTTATATTCTGAAAAAAGAAGTTCAACATTGCAACACTCAAGTTCAATCACGTCATCATGAAAAATCAGCAATTGAGGAGGCTCGTTGAACCCATGGTTAATCCATAAACATTTTTTTTTTCCCTCATCCCCATAATCAAAATAATAAGTGTAGTTATGAGAAATAATAGGGGCAAGGAAGGATAGAACCTGGATGTCATCACATGGAGGTGGTAGCGTTGGACAGTCGAGAGCAAGCACAACATTGTTGATCATTGCATCAGTAGCCTCAAGTGGGCGCGATGGAAGGTGCAACACTTCGGACATTAAGCTTGCATAAGGGTGGGAGGATGGGGCAGCAAACAACTCTTCCAATCCACCAATGGGATCTACAACCCTGGTTGGCAGTTCTTCAAAAAGAAATACTTCTCCACATTGATCATCTGCAAACTTGGGATCCACTTGGTTGCTGTCCTCAAATGGTAGTATGTTATCTCGTCTCCTTCCCCAAGTGTCAAACTCCTTTTTATGATGTTCAATGTCATGGGATAATAGCATGGACAAATCTATCCTATTACAACTCCCTAAATGTGGAGGATCAACAACGACCATGGTGGAAGGGCTCCAAGTTGCATCTTGTAGTTGGTCAATTTTGTCATACTTGTTGGAAGCCATCAAAACACCCCCACCTTTTTCTTCTTCTCTCTTTTTTTCATGCATCTCATTATGACGTTCAGTCGTTTCCTCTTGCTCACTATTGTTGTAAATGGAGGAGCTCCTCTCCCACTCTGGAGGCTCTAGTGCATCACTATTTGGGGGCTCAAGGAGTATGTATTCATCGCTATTGTATTCTGGGATGTGCTCTTCCTTGGCATGAGCATACCTCTGTAGTGCAGCTCCCAATGGAAAGAAGTCATCAATTGATGGCACCTCATCAAGGGGACCAAAGTCTACTACACAATTTCCCTCCAAAAACTCGCCAAAAATCCCACCGTCCATGGTACACAACTAATCTTCAAGAGGAAGAACTTCTTGATGACTGGTGGAAAATATTTCCACTTGCTCTACTTCATCACTCGGAAGTATGAGACTGTATTGTTGTCCTTCTTCTATTGTTTCCCCAACATCCTCTTGAGACCTACCTTTAGCTGAGTCATCACTCAGTTCAAGTTCTTAGTCTTCACATTCCATCCTTGAAGCAACTACAAGAAGTGGTATGCTTGGCTTCCTCACTTGTCCTTTGACTTGCTTAATGGCTTCTTTGCATAGCTCACATGCAAACTCTGAGTGTGATGAATTATGAAGTCTGCACCAATTTGGCGGTAGCAATACCTCCAAATCCACTTTACATCTTAGTTCTGACCAATCCCTTGTTAATCTAGAGATGAGTTGGTCATATCTTTTTGCTATTGGGTCCTCATCATCACTTGAAAAAGAAGCATGATGGTAGACAGTCGTGGTGAGTGGTTGTTCCCACTCTTCCAAATCTACATTTTCAGATTCTCGATCGCTATCATTGATGAAGGAGAGATCTTCTAATTTGATTTCACTTATACATTCGTCATCATTTTATGCTACTCCAATGTTGTCAACCTTTTCTTCTTCTTGTTCTTCAACATCTTCGTTGGTTGTCCCAACATGCACGGCTGCAAACTTCATTGGTTCATCATCACCTACCAATTGCTCTTCTTCTAGAGTGGAGGACTGCCTTTGATTGGTGGAGGGAAGACCTTCTAAATCAGTTTCAATCAGATTTCCACCAAGGCACCTTGCTATCCTAGTGAAATATGCCTCTTCCTCCTGGCTTTCAACTTCAATGTTTGCTGCTCCAACATCATCTTGTATCAAATTTCTTGGTTCATCCTTACTTTGATGTCCTCCGGATGTTGATAGCTCTTTTGCCTCATGGGATAACTTCTCTTCATTGAGATTTAGCTACTCCAACTTGTCTGAACAACCCTTGGCTTGAGCGATGATGTTGTCACATAATTGACACGTAAATTCTAAATGTAGTGGATTGTGAAATCTACACCAACTTTCCATTAGTACTTCCTCCAATCTTGGTCCATCCTTGCTGCTCAAATTTTCTTGGATCAGCTCCTTGAATGCTTTGGCTGCCATGGTTGTCAACTCTTCCTCTGGGTCTTCGGGAGCCAAGGGCTGGTATATTTCCCAAAAGGGAATTTCTCCTTGCAATACCCTTTCAATTCTGCTCAAGAATGTGAGACATTCCAACTCGCTGTGCCTGCGAGTACAATGGATCCGACATCTATCCGCCAATGCAAATTGTTCCAATAGCTTCTTCAGTCTCTTGTTCAAATCTGCATGTAGCTGAGTGATGTCAATTTGTGCATGTTGCTCCATTTTAACTACGCTTCTACTTGCCTTCAAAAAAATTTGATATTTAGCATTAAAAGAGATCTCCCTATCTTAGATTTCTTCTTTGAAAGTGTTTTTTTCAATTTCCAACTTTCAACTTTGTAGCCTCAACATGTTGTGCCCTCCTTATAGCGCTAGTTCTGTTGATGGCGTTAGGAGGAGGGCATAAAATGAATCACTTTCAATCTTCAGCTTTGTATTCCCAACGTGTCAACCCTCCTTCTAGCGCCAGTTTTGTTGATGGCGTTAGGAGGAGGAGGCCATAAAATGAATCACTTCCAACATTTAGATTTGTATTCCCAATGTGTCAAGCCCTCCTTCTAGTGTCAGTTCTGTTGATGTGTTTTTTATGCACTTCTCAACACAGGCAGTGTGTAGGAGCACTACCTCTCTTGAAAGACAATCTTCCACAATCAAATTGCAGAACACTATCCCAAGGTCTCTAATGTTAGTTCTTAATAGTGCTTGGAATATCTCAGTTGTTTGATGTGATTTGATGGAATCACAAGGCGGACTTACAGATGAGCTACAAAGCATGGGAAGTTGGGTCTTGAAATGGAGTTCCTAAGATGGAGAAGTTGTTGTGCGTTTGCTGTAGGTTCAAATAGCAATCTTGAACTCCATTTTTATCATTGGATTTAGCTTTACAATGTGCAATGAACCTTTCCTAAGGTACTTATTAAAAAAAAGGAAAAAGGGCAAGGAAGAGAGAAGGTTCCTGGATCTGAAACTATGAATGAACAGTAATCATGGAGGCTGCTACAGTAGACAAACTCCCTAAAACTAAGTTTTGCATGACAAAGAAAACCTACAGCTAAACAAAACTATTGCAATCTCCTAAGGTTTGTTGATTTTCAAATTGCACATGCACATCATGAACATGCAATCGAACTAAGTTGTAGCAATGGAATAAAGAAGCCCAGGCTAACTTTACATAGCAATTTGTCATCAACAAGTGCTAAAAGTATGGGCTGAAAGTTCATCAAATACCATAACAACAATTTCCATTATCACTTCCATTCAAGAAACTAACACTAGAATAACATGGAAGGTAGAACCATGCATACAAGATGAAAAAAATTAAAAAAAACATCCATAAAATCATGCAATGTTGTCTTCTATTACTGCAAATTCTTTTTACACTAGCTCTCCAACCCTTACAAATGAGGGGCAAGCCCCTATTTATAGTTTTCCACAGCCCAAATAAATGGCTAGGATTGAATTACATCGAATGGCCCATATTTGATTTACAATAGGGTTTCACCTACCCCCCATTATCTAGCAATTTAAAATAAATTCTTTGTCTTTTCTTTGTTTTGTTATCTAACTTGCCAGTCACTGTGGCAATTTCGTCATTTAGCTGATTTCCCTTTTCATTGTAGCTGAAACTGCCTGAAAGTTGTCTTTTGCTTGATGTGCTTGCAGTGTTCTTCCTTTGATCAAATGAGCCCGTCGATGATTGGCATTAATGGATTGGTTGCATTTGATTTAGATGGACAGCTACCTCATGCCTTCTTTAAGACCACTCTCTTGCCTTTTTGTCACTAGCTTCCTTGGCATAGGCCTTCTTTTAATGCTAGCTCTATTGATGGGTGCTATGAGAAAAGGTGGGCATGAAATGAATGGTGACAACAGCTATGTGCATTCCTTGCCCAGCTTTCTCGATGGGTCTCTTGACAGACTGACAGTAAGCTCCTTTAATCTTGCATACATGAAACGTTGTAAGTGCTTTCATACAAAAATCAAGGAAAACGTAAGTCAAATCTTGCAAAAACCTTGTTAGATTCATCCATGCATCATCAAAAGATCATAATATTCATATTTGGGGCTCATTTGGATCGAAAACATCAATGAAGGCCCAAGGGGGAGGGCAGCGAACAAGGGACAACAAACTGGAAGGGAAGTTCCCAGACCTCACAAAACATAGCAAAACTAAGATTTTTCAATTATAGCACATGGGAAAAGGGGAAGGAAGAGTGCCCAAAAAACTTCCTTAAAATTGGACTCATTTTACAAAAACTGGAAGCTCAAAACGGCCATGGAGAGATGGAGGCCTGGAAACGGCCACGAAGGGGCTGGGCTCCGGAGGCCGGGTCGCTGGGGGCCGACGGATGTTTAAAACGGCCATGGAGGGATGGAGTTCTGGAAACGGCCACAAAGAGACAGAATCTTGAAAACGGTCACGGAGGGGCTGGGCTCCAGAGGCCAGGCCGCCGGGGCTCCACGGATGTTCCAAAATAGCCAAAGGGGGATGAAGCTCCAGAACCACTGAAACTTAACTAAATGTTGACAAAACCTTGGCAGTTCATTTAAGCACTTCAAACACATCCCAAATCCAAAAAAGGTTGCCCCCAAAGTCAAAAATGTGGAAATTGAAGCAACGGGGGTCCACGGATGTTTCCAAAACGGCCACGGAGGGGCCGGGCTCTAGAGGCCAGGTTGCGGGGGCTTCACGGATGTTCAAAACAGCCAAAGAGGGACAAAGTCCTAGAAATGGCTATGGAGGGGCCGAGCCGTTGGGGCTCTATGGATGTTCCAAAACAACCAAAGGGGGATGAAGCTCTGGAACCACCGAAACTTAACCGAATGTTGACGAAACCTTGGCAGTTCATTTAAGCACATCAAACACATCCCAGATCCAAAAAAGGTTGGCCCCAAAGTAAAAAATGTGGAAACCAGAGTGACGGGGGTCCACGAATGTTTCCAAATAGCCAAGGAGGAAGGGAATTCCGGAGGGAAAGTTCTGAAACCATCAAAACTTAACGGAACGTTGACGAAACCTTGGCAGTTCATTTAAGCACATCGAACACATCCCAGATCCAAAAAAGGTTGGCCCCAAAGTCAAAAATGTGGAAACCAGAGCGACGGGGGTCTACAAATGTTTCCAAACAGCCAAGGAGGAGGGAATTCCAGAGGGAAAGTTCTGAAACCATCAAAACTTAAAGGAATGTTGATGAAACCTTGGCAGTTCATTTAAGCACTTCAAACACATCCCAAATCCAAAAAAGGTTGCCCCCAAAGTCAAAAATGTGGAAACCGGACTGGAAGGGGTCCACAGATGTTTCCAAAATAGCCAAAGAGGGACGAAGGTCCGGAAACGGCCACGGAGGGGCCGTGCTTCGGAGACCGGGCCGTCGGAGTTCCATGAATGTTCCAAAACGGCCAAAGAGGGATGAAGTCCCGGAAACAGCCACGGAGGGGTCAGGCTCCAAAGGCCAAGCCGCCAGGGCTCCACGGATGTTCCAAAACAGCCAAAGGGGGACGAAGCTCTGAAACCATCAAAAATTAAACAAATGTTGATGAAACTTTAGCAGTTCATTTAAGCACCTCAAACACATCCCAGATCCAAAAAAGGTTGCTCCTAAAGTAAAAAATGTGGAAACCAGAGCGACAGGGGTCCATGGATGTTTCCAAACAGCCAAAGAGGAAGGGAATTCCGGAGGGAAAGCTCTGAAACCACCGAGAATTTACTGAACGTTAACGAAACTTTGGCAGTTCATTTAGGGACCCCAAACACATCCCAAATCCACCAAAAAGTTACCCCCAAAGTCAAAAATGTGGAAACCAGACCGATAGGGGTCCACGGATGTTTCCAAGCAGCCAAAGAGAAAGGGAATTCTAGAGGGAAAGCTCTGAAACCACTGAGACTTTACGAAACGTTAACGAAACTTTGGCAGTTCACTTAGGCACCACAAACACATCCCAAATCCACCAAAAAGTTAGCCCCAAAGTCAAAAATGTGGAAACTGGACCGGTAGGGGTCCACGGATGTTTCCAAAACAGCAGGAACAAGACAAAAGGCAGAAAGGGGATAGGCGACTTTATTTCTCGGCAGATTTGAATACCCTAGTTAGGTTAATTTGGTAAGGGTAATTTGATTGTTTGATGGCAAATAACCAATTTGGGCTTGGAAAATGGGGCACGCAAAACAAGACAAGAGCAAAGCATCCTTTGGGAGCCAAAAAAAGGGGGGTCCTTGCCTATGGCGGGGCGTGTGTGCAAAACATGCACAACAGTAACCTTGTTAAAATGGGCATTCAAGTGTTAGGGTTTTCACTAAACTTTGATCTTTTTGTGAAGTAGTGCAAAGGATAATAACTAAGTCAAATAGAATGATAAATTCTATTGATGAGACTAAGTTATATTTTTCTTTTTTATACCGTTTCATTTCATGATTGTAGGATGATTGATCTTGATAATGAAACTTAACTTAATAATCAAGAGTTGTGTTTGATGATAAGTCACTTTTAAAAGTGTAAGATCTTGGTTTAATTTGGAAGAGTTTGGCTTGTAAGGTCCTATTTTCCAAAGTTTAAGACACTGGTATGACTGAGAAAATGTTTTTGTTCTGATAAATATCTGAATTTTGATGTCAACTGTCTGATAGGAGGTAAAAATAGCTCTTTGGTTTTTATTCTATGGATGCGTTATAACAGACCTTAGATGCGCTAAAATAGATTGTGAATTCGCTAGTAAACTGACCAAATGCGCTGACAAACTAGGTACATGCGATGTAAAATAGGGTGTATGTGCTGACAAATTGGGTACATGCATTGTAAAAGAGGGCATATGCATTGACAAACTGGGTACATGCACTGAAAAACTGGGTATATATGTGTTGTATCAAAGGTTGGTTGCGCTAAAATACTGGGTAAATGTGTTGACAAACTCTATAGATGCACTGCAAAATAAGAAAGATACATTGAAATAGAGTTTTTATGCGTTGTTTAAATAAGGTAGATGCGCTAATAGATTGGGTGCATGCACTAAAATAGAGGTTGGTTGCGCTAATCTAGAAATGGTCAATATTTCCATAGTTTTGTCTGTTTGTTTCACTTTTTTTCAATAAAAAGATTAATTCCAGGGTTTAATTTTCTAACCAATGAAGATTTTTGAGGGGTGTTTTGCTAGAAAATCTTGGAATTTGATGATCTAATCGGATGATACCTTTGAAAATGACTTTACACACACAACAACAAATTTGTAAACATTGGTTTCAAAACTACATATTAAACTACAATAGATTTAAACAACAATTAAACTACTAAAAGCCAGAAAACTATTGAAAGCATCTTATTGTTCCCTATCTCCAAAGATTTATTAAATCACAGGGCTCTTAGATTGTTAAGCACTATGATTGTTAAAATGCCAATCTAGAGAATAAGATGTTGTAAATATGCAGGAAACTAATCCTATATGATATTCCTAAATGATAAGATGGATGCTACTGTAGATGAAATTGACATGAAATTGATAAAAGAAACTACCGTAAGTAGGATGTAGCTAAAATGGAAAACCATGATTGTTATTGCTATTCTAAAATGATTTGCTAATTACTATTGCTTAATTGCTTGAATGCTCTAATATAATCTCTACAGAGTAAGATTGCATAAACTTGGGATCTTCTTCCTATGGAAAGAAATTGTATTTATAGATTCTCGGTAGCATATTTGTGATGTGGCAGCAAAGCAAAGGTCTGGATTTGATTTTAAATAATCAAAGGTGAAAGATGAAGAAGCCCGAGAAGATTATAGAGATTGTTCCTCCCCACAAAAACATTCAGCCAGAGGATAGGAATGATCAATGGAAGAAGATAAAGAAGTTTGTCTATAATTTGTCTCTAATTTGTCTGTGAAGGTCAATTTGAATTAATTAGATATAAAATATCTAATTTTGTTGGTGCATATGATTAGTGAAAAGAGGAAATAGTCGTAGAAATATGCTTTAATTGAATTATTAGATTTATTCAATTTAGCAAAAGAGGATATTTAATTTAATAAAACAAACTATAGAAATTTTTTTATTAAATAAACATGGAAGAAATATGGTAATTAAATAAAACAAAGTATAAAACTTGTTTATTTAATTAAAATAGAATGATGTGATCAAGATAGAATAAATAGATAATTATAGAAGAAGTAGATAATTGAATAAAACAAAGTATTAAATTTATTTATTTATTTAAGATGAAATAATATGATAAAGATAGAAGAACTAGAAATGAACTATATAAATAAATATTTCTATTTATTTATAAGTAGATGAATTAAAGGAGTCAATTAATCAAATAATTTGTATTTAATTAATTAGATTATCTAGACCATTTTTAGGTGTATACACTTACAACTATAAGATAATCTTACATTTAACTAACTAATAATAGTTGACTCTCTTACAACCTATCATAACTCAACTTGGGCACCCACATTCCCCATGCAAGATGCTTTGCAACATTTTTCCAACCTGTCATAGGAATCCATCATACAATAATAATGACTTATACATATTTTAAGATGCTAACACATGGCAGAGAATATCAACCATAAAGTAGGATGCCTACTTTCCCATGTGGGGAAAAATGTGTCCTTGCCACCTTCCATGTCACTTTCTAACATGATGACAACTCTCACTAGATGAGAAAATAGGATGAGCAAGAAAATAGAACATAGGCATTAATTAATTATATATTAAATAAATATAATGCTAGGAAATAAAAAGATTGAGACATCTTAATTTTCAACATTTTGTTTGTAAATAATGTTAGCCCAATGTTTTAGAGCAACAATTATGGAGGATTAGGATCATACCCATAGCCCACTATCCCATCTCCAAGGTACATGGTGAGTAGTTTTTTAGTGTTACCAACTTACAAGTGCATCATCTAGACAAACAAATGATAGATTCCTATTCTAGGTTTAAACAAAGCTCAACTAGGGGAGTCCTCGATATACCATGTAGTACATGAGGTCCACATACATAATACAAGGTTGTTATTTGAGGCCTAGGTATTGGTGGGATGGAATCACCTCACTTCACAGTGCACTTAAAATACACAAGCACTTAGCCAAAAATTATAGATCTTCCTTGAAATTTGTATAACTCACTAAAAAATGGGCTTATTTCTATAATTTAAAATAATCCATAACCACTACAAAAGAAACCATCTTGATGAATCACACCTATGCCAACTATATTTTTCTTTACAAATTTAACTTAAATTTCATGTGTGCTATTCTCAAACTCTCAATTTATCCCTTGCCCATGCCTTTTAGATATAAAGTACACACCAATAATTACACTACTGTCTATATAAAACAATTAATATCAACCACCAAACCAATTCTAAAACATAGCCAAATTAGTCATAATATTTTTAATGTACAAATGAAACAATATCAATATGCCTTAAATATGACCATATTAAGTAACCACATATTTTTTTAACAATTTAATGATCTATAAAGTAAGTATAAAATTCATTTGGCTAAGAGATGAAACATAGAAAACACTTATAGACTAATGATATTTATGATGTGTCATCTAATCAAATGAATCTTGAATACCCAAATTTTAGAGTAAAATATTTCATAAATTGAGCATAAAAAATATGAAATATTTGAGCTATATTGTTTTTTATTCTACAATCTTGAATATAAATACATTGTTAACACCCGAAAAAACTATACAAAAATACTATAAAAAAATGACTACTAATATTAATAGAATAAAGCATCTCAAAGCATCTTGACAAAAATTTCCATCAAACCATAATAAAAGTAAATACAACCACCTCACCTATAGTTTTTTAAACCCTATTCTTACTAAAATGACAAATTAAACCTATATAAACACTCTAAAAATCATAGCATAAGTTACATAATGTATATTATTCATATGGGAATAGTAAAAGTGCAAGAACTATTCTATCACCTTTATTTTCAATATACATGCATATACCAATAAAATCCCAAAATTTTGATTCAATTAAAAAAATTATTATATTTTCAAATAAAGAAAATCCATCTTTACATTAAAAATAAAAACATTTAGTAGCAAAAAATAAATAAAAAATCATCACTTTAAAAGCACAAAATTCAATAATCCATTAAAAATCTATACCTAAATATTGGAGGAAGTGCCAAATAAAATCATTCATGGACTTAACTAAAAGTTATTTCTTTTTCGCAAGAGTTTAAACAACTCACAATGAAATTAAGTGTTTGACTACATTAATTTCAATCCTGATTGCAAACAAAATATAAGGTTGGTTCTTCATATGAAATTGGCCTATTATACAAGAATAAACTTCATCAAAGTTCTACAATTCATTAGTTTATATCATTTTGAAATTCAAACCATAAATGTCACTTTTATGTGGTTCAAGTTGAAAAACTAATTTTTTGCTGGCCATTTCCTTTATAAGCATGTGACACAAGTTCTTAATTTTACCCTACTAATAGATATTTTTCAATTAATAACATTCATAGAGTTTGAAATCACTTATTTCTATAATCTAGAAGAATTCATCGCCACTATAAAAGAAACCACACTTGTGCTAAGTAGATTTTTCTCTACAAATTTAACTTAAATTTCATGTTTACTATTCTTAAACTTACAATTTATCCCTTACCCATGCCTTCTAGCTATAAAATGTGCACCAATAATTACAATAGTTAGATCTATATAAAACAATTAATATCAAAGAATAAGGTTCCTAAACTAATTCTAAAACATAGTCAAATTGATCTAAAACATAGTCAAATTAATCATTTTTTTTTAATATAAATTGAAGAACCAGCAATCACAAAGACAAATTAACCATGCACAAAAAATGAATTTTCATAAAACCAATCTACGAATTATGTGAAAGAGTTGTACATAAATAGGAAAGGTATGAGCAACCATAATCCATGAAATGGGGATATGACTCCTCAAAGGTGAATAGGTGGTGAATTGCTTTCCCCTAAATAGTGTGATGTGTCAAAACTAAGTGACACATCTATGAGAACTCTTCAAAAAACTTGACAAGTTCAAATGAACATGTGCCAATATGCCTAAGATGACTAAGAACTCTTCAACAAACTTGACAACTCATTTGAACAAGTGTCAAGTTAAGAAAGATGACTAAGAAGTTAATGAAGCCTAAGTGTATGATTAAAACAATACACTGACACCCCCCCTTAAGGATAACTTGGGTGGGCACAAAAGCAATAGAAATTTGAGTCCCAACAACAAGGCCTGATAAGGTACTCATTTACAATGCAAACTCTCAAATAAAGTGGAGAAAGATAGAAATCTGAACGGGAAAAAACTATCCTCTAAAAAGAGAGTAATAACAAACATTTTAGAAAACAAGAGAAGTAATACAATAGATCTTGTAATCACTCAAAATCAAGAAACCAACAATCACAAAGACAAATTAACCACACACATAATTTTTTTTTGCATAAAACCGATCTATGAATTATGTGAAAGAGTTGTACATAAATAGGAAAGGTATGAGCAACCATAATCCATGAAATAAGGATATGACTCCTCAAAGGTGGATAGGTGGTGAATTGCTTCCCCTTAAATAGTGTGATGTGTCAAAACTAAGTGACACATCTATGAGAACTCTTCAACATTGACAAGTTCAAATGAACATATGCCAATATACCTAAGATGACTAAGAACTCTTCAACAAACTTGACAACTCATTTGAACAAGTGTCAAGTTAAGAAAGATGACTAAGAAGCTAATGAAGCCCAAGTGTATGATTAAAACAATACATTGACACCCCCCCTTAAGCATAACTTAGGTGGGCACAAAAGCAATGGAAATTTGAGTCTTGACGATAAGGCCTGATAAGGTACTCATTTACAATGCAAATTCTCAAATAAAGTGGAGAAAGATAGAAAACCCAATGGGAAAAAGCAATCCTCTAAAAAGAGAGTAATAGCAAACATTTAGAAAACTAGAGAAGTAATACAATAGATCTTGTAATCACTCAAAATGAAGAAACCAGCAATCACAAAGACAAATTAACCATGCACAGAAAATGAATTTGCATAAAACCGATCTATGAATTATGTGAAAGAGTTGTACATAAATAGGAAAGGTATGAGCAACCATAGTCCACGAAATGAGGATATGACTCTTCAAAGGTGGATAGGTGGTGAAGTGCTTCCCCCTAAATAGTGTGATGTGTCAAAACTAAGTGACACATCTATGAGAACTCTTCAACAAACTTGACAAGTTCAAATGAACATGTGCCAATATGCCTAAGATGACTAAGAACTCTTCAACAAACTTGACAAATCATTTGAACAAGTGTCAAGTTAAGAAAGATGACTAAGAAGCTAATGAAGCCTAAGTGTATGATTAAAACAATACACTAACACAAATGAAACAAAATCAATATACCTTATACACAACCATATTAAATAATAATAATCTATTAATTTTTTTTAACAATTTAATGATCTATAAAATAAATGTAACATTTAATTGAGGTTAGGTAAAAGATGAGAATCACAAAACATTCATAGACTAATGATATTTGTAGTGTGGCATAATCAAATGACTTTTGAATCTTCAAATTTTAAAATAAAAAGATTTCATAAGTTGAACATCAAAGTATGAAAAAGTATGAAATATTTGAAGTATGTTGTTTTTATAATTCTATAATCTTGAATATAAATACATTATTAATATCCAAAGTGTACAATAGTAATATCAAAACAAATGACCGTAGGGGAGAGGACCCAAGCATGTTTCAATAGTTGTTATAATATTTACTGATTTAATGTCGAATATTTTTAACAATATTGGACCAATAGTTGTGACTTTAAAGTTGTTAGTGTTGATGATGACTACCTTAGATCTAAAAAGCAACAAATCATGTGATGCCACATCAGTGCGCCAATAAAACATGACTTAGTGCACAACTATCGGTCTCACTTTTTTTTTGGCCCTTTTTGGACACCTCAACAAGAAGCATGTTGATGTGGCATCATATTTGAAACCTTAGTTATAAGCAAGGTGACTCACCAAGTAAGCTGCTGCAAAAAATTGGGAGTGATTTGAAATTTTCATATAAGATTTTGAGAAGTTCGAAGTTAGGATGCTCAACTACTAGATCCTCCTCCCTAACCACCCAAAGCATTTTGACAATCTTTTCATAAACTATAATAAAAATCAATACAACCACCTCACCAATAGTTGTTGTTGAAACTTGTACTTCCTAAAATGACAAATTAAACCTATATAAACTCTCATACAAATCATAGCAAATATGTACAAGTTAAAAAATATATATTCTTCATATAGTAAAAGTACAAGAACTATTCCACTCTCTTTATTTTCAATATAAATTTGTACACCAATATAATCCAAAAGTTTTGATTCGATAAAAAATAAAAATAATATTTTTTAACAAAGAACATCCATCTTTACATTTAAACAAAACATTTAGCAGTCAAAAATAAATGAATAAATCATTAATTTAATTGCACACAATATAATAACCCATAAAAAAAATTATACCTAAGCTCTTGGAGGAAGTGCCAAATAAGACCATCCGTGCACTTAGCTAGAAGCTAATTCCTTTGTACAAGAGTTTAAACAACCCGCATAAAAATTAAGTGCTCAGTTAAATTAATCTCAATCTTGATTGCAAACAAAATATAAGCCTGTTTCCTCGTATGAAATCCACTTGTTAACGTTTACAATGAATAAAGTGGAGGAAGAAAATGTTTTATGATGTTAAGAAGTTTTTGAACCAGTTGACAGAAGCCTTGGGATATCTCTTCAGATTATCATTGTAGTCAACAAAGTAGAGACCAAATCTGGATGTGTAACCTGCTCCCCATTCCCAATTGTCCAGCAGTGACCATGCAAAATATCCACGCACATCACATCCATCCTGCCTGAGATATTTTATAAGAAATCCATAGTCAAGATTGGTGGAGAAATGATTTACAGCCAGATTGCAATAAGGAGTTTATAAACATATATTTTATCAAGGTTTGAGTTTTACTTGATGGCAGCAGAAAGGTTTGAAAGATAGTCTCGGTGATAGCCTATCCTCTTTGTATCTTTCAAGGCCACGGGCAAAGGTATAAGAATGTTATTTGGGTCGTCCATTCCTGCAAAGTATCAGGAGATATGAATTGTAAAAAAACTATATATTAATCAGATTATGGAATGTGATTTGAAATGTTGATGTAAATTAATATGACGGAACAATAAAAAATAATATGACTGACTGTTTTCAGTGATAATGACAGCGGGGTTGCCATAACGTTGTTTGATGTAATTCATGAGACTCCTCAATCCCGTAGGGACAATGTATAGCCATATCGAAGATGCCTGAGATAATAATTATCAGCAATCTGGACAATTTTTTAAAGAGAGTTTGACAACGAACAAATCATAGTGGAAATGTTTTTAATTGAATAAAGCAGAACCCACCCTGTCACCAATGGCTGTTGTTCCTCTGAATGCTGCAGCAACATAAAAGAAAAGTATGAGATTTTGTGAGAATGAATAACCAGTGCATAACAGCCAAAAAGAATGAAGTCAAGCCTGTCTCCATTAGTTCTGTGTTCTCATTGAAATAAACAACTTTCTTGTGAAATAAAAAGTCATTGCGGTCTCCCGTGAAGGCTGATTGACATGAGATTATGCTCGAACCCACCAACCCCACTACTTTTACAGCTCATGCTTTCCAAAATTTAGTGGATTTTGATTATTTTAGCATGTTCGCTTTTCTCATTATTCAACGAGAGAATCTGGGCCACTTGATTAATCCACCTCGTCTCTCCCTAAGCCGGTGGAGATATACTTACCCCACCCATTGTGTCTCTCCTAGCCGGTGGAAACATGCTTATCCCACCCGTTGTCTCTCTCTGAGCTGATGGAGATAATCATTCGACCTGTTGTCTCTGACAGATGATGGAGAAATAGGTATTCTATCTCTTGTTTTATTAGGGAGGTTAAGGAAAGTAATTCAAATAGAACTGACAAAATCTTTGGTATTTTAAAATTCAAATTTCTTTTCACAAAACTATTTTAATTTAGATATTTTTTGTTCGACTAATATCATGATATCTTAATAAGGTCATTGTTTAATAAGATCATCTTTTATAATAGTTATTTTTTGTCTTTATCTAAATAAGATTTTAAAACCTGCTTTAACATATGCATAAAATTATAAAAAGGAAGAGCAAAAGAAGAAGTAAGGTTATGAAAAGAACTAACGGAGGGTGACAGCCCCAGAATCTGCGAGAGAATCGTTGAGGAGGACTCCAATGATATTTGTTTTGTTGCTACTGGCATAATACGTTGTATAATGGTTGATACCCACAAAATCCAACGATCCTTTTACCAGATTTGATTCTTCAGCAGAGAATTTTGGCAGCCGATCTCCTACCCTTTCTCTCATAGATGTTGGATATGAGCCAAAAAAGATTGGGTCCATAAACCTGTATATATTCATTGAGTATATCAACAATCATACAACTTTTTTATTTTATATTATCGTCTCATAGTTATTATCCATTTAGAGTTTACGGTTAGTTACCATCCAAACTGGAAATCCTGGGCTCTCTGTGTAGCGGCTATGTCCTCTGAAGAATTAGAAGAGGGCTCATACCACATCACATCGAAAGCAATCCCAATCCTTCCACCTTGCTTTGCCTGCAAATTAATTAATCATATAAGTATATATAATATAATTATTAAATTTTAGTGCTGTTAATACACGCACCTTATACTTGCTTCTGTATATTTCCACAGTTTTGGCATGAGAAAGAAGAACATGGTGGCCGACAATGTAAGGCTCGGTAGCAGAATTTCCTGCAGTGCAAAAGCTACGGAGGAGAATGGAGCATCTTCCCGGTGCTTGCAGACCCACATCGTATCCCTGAATGGCGAAGGTGTGGGGCTCGTTGAATGTCATCCAATTCTTTACTTTGTCACCGAATTTCTCAAAGCATGTTTCTGCAAACTTCACATAATCTGCCCTGCACAATCAAAGATAGCATTCCATGAATGTCTAGTACTTGTCCTTCGATTTAGTTTAAATGAAGCTAAAGGTTATTTAAGGATTATAAAGGATCCAAGAGGTTTCAATCTAAGATTCATGTTTTGTAATGATATAAAAAAAAAATTAAAATGTTGGAAGAAATGGAAGATTACACAATTTTGGAGTCAAGCCAGCCATTGTAGGCATCTTCAAGTGCTTGAGGAAGGTCCCAGTGATAAAGCGTCACATATGGCTCAATTCCTAATCCAGAAACATAAAACTTAGATCATTTCCTGCTTTCAAGCTTGTAGCAATATATATGTAACAAGGTCCAATGAATTTAAGTTAGAAATACCTTTCTCCAAAAGTGCATCTATGAGCTTAATGTAATGATCCACTCCCGCTTGATTGATTTCTCCACTGCCATCTGCCAGACCGTCTCTCGACTGATCACTATTCTTTCCAAAATATATTGATAAAATAAAATACTAATATGTGCGCTTAGCTTACTGGGGAATATGCGCGACCAAGATATAGAAAATCTGTAGGCGTCCATCCCCATGTCGACCATGAGCTGAACATCCTCCTGCAAAATTATTCACTTTTTTATATTATATTTCTTATTCAGAGGAAGAGTATAAAAAATCACATGTTATAGTCTATATTAGTTGTTTACCGTTAAAACAGCCATGCAAATGACTGATTTATTTTAATCAATACACCCACTATTAACAGTTGGAATGAATTATTTCAGTGAATGCACCCATTATTTACTGTTGGAGAGAAGGTATTGACTAAATTATTTAGAAAAGGTCCATTCAAATGGGTTTCTACACTCTTATCAATTATATATTTTTCTTTAACACCTAACATATTGTAAACAACGCATCCATTGTTTACTGTTCTTCCATGTATCAATCAATGCATTAATCAAATTGTTTCAAGAGGGAAATTTCAAATGGGTTTCTACACAATTGACACATTGTCATTAACGCATCCATTTTTTTACTGTTGAAACAGATCTCGTATGTAACAACCAGTACATTTACTGTTGAAACCGATTTCACATATAACAACCAATATATTTGATGTTGAAACAGATCTCCATATGCATTGGTTAATTTTATTTGAACATTTCAAATGAATTTCTAACAACTGACACATTATAATCAATGCACCGATTAAAAAGATCTCACATATAACAACCAAGACATTGACTAAATTATTAAGAGAGGGACTGTTAAAATGAGTTTCTACGGCGTATGAAGAACATAATTTTCTTACTTTATATCGATGATATTGGTCCACTGCAACATCCGCATTGCTGGAATCAACCACCCTTCCTGCCATAAAATATTTCAGAGCACTGGTGTCAAATTTGTCAATGGACACGAGCGTCAATAATTCAATAGTCAATCTTTAAGGGCTCATACTTTGAGCGAACTAATTTCTCATGATAACAAATTGTTCAATACACTATTATTTATTAGAATGTAAAAATATGAAATAAAAAAAGTTAATTTGAATTAGTTTGTTGATATATGATTATCACAATTCATAATTTTATAATTTGTAGTTTCTGGTTTGTTTGTGTGGATTTTTATTTTTGACGTTTCAGATTAAATCTCATGATGCACCATGAGGAAGAAAGTAGAAATGTCAAAGAAAAAATACATAGTCAAAACTACAAACTAAAATTGAATTAGTTTGTTAGTTTCTGGATTTGATCATTTAAATTGAAAAAAATGTTTACATGGTCAAATCCAGAAACTAACAAAACTAATTTATCATGTACTGTGGAAATTTCATGCATTTAATTAATTTCAAGTTTTTCAATTTGGTGGAGTAAATATTTTTCTATCAATATTTTAGATCATATTCTATGATCTATCATCAGAATGAAGATAGTCATGATCCAATATTTTTCTTTTCTTTTTGACCATCTTCATTCCAATACTTCATGATCAAAACATTCATAGTAATAAAAAAATACTTACATCATTAAATCCAGAAACTCTAGAATGAAAAAAACTATGATCTTTGATAAAAATAATATAAATTACTTACCAAATCGATGAGAATAAATGTCCCATATACTCGGTCCTCTCCCATCTTCTTTCACTGCTCCCTCATACTGCAAACGCACAAACTTCAACAACCTTTCAAAATAACAGACCTTAGCAATCAACATACACGAGTTCGAATCCCAGGAGTGTTATTTACCTGGAACGCTGAAGAGGCCGTGCCAAACACAAATCCTGAAGGGAAACTCTTCCGGCTGAATTCTGATTGAGCAAGAGTGGAGGATGGCAGTATCATAAATGAGAACATAATCATCAGCGCCAAATTAGGAATACTCATCTTATTTTTACTGTATTTGCACTGATGATACTCCTCCAAAATAGGACCACTGTATCGTCCACTATAAATAGCTGTCCAAACTGGAACAAGTTATTTTTACGCAAGACAGAGAAAGGGAACCGGATAAAATCCTCATAATAGCTGTAAACTAGTGGACGATATTGGTTTTAGAATTCGGTTCACACCAATTCTGCCAATTATGTGGCCCACACGTTGTGTGCAATTTCTAACCCAAACCCCTTTCTCACGGCAATTCATCCACACGCAAGAATTTAGTATGCTTTAATTATGCTATTTGTTGAATTCTTCGCAACACATCCGCATCTGAAGCTTCTATCGCCGTATTTGACCCCCCACGCTTTTACTTCTACACAATGATATCCAGAATTTAGAGGGAATTTAGGGTGTGGGTTTTAGGAAGGTGTTATGATTTTATAGATTTTTTAAGAGTTTTTTTTTTTGTAATTATATGTTTTTTGTAATTATATGGTATGATATTAGTATTAAGATTTAATTAGGTGGTTTTTAAGTCAAATTTGTTGATTTATTTTTTATGAGTAGACATTCACATGAATCAAACTGTCATAAAAATGAATAGTTCATTTATTTGTTGATTCAGCTTTTATGAGTAGTACTTCACATGAATTTAACTGTCACGAAAATGAATAGTCTATTTATAAGTCATTGCATTTAGGTGATGTACATAAAGGTGAAGCATCACAAGAAGGGATCACCCATTCCAGTACTACTTTGACTTAAGCACATTTAACCATAAAAAATTTCCCAAAGTCAAACCCATTTTACTTGTTGCTTCATTTATAAAACCTTAAACAAATGTTATCTGGAAATAAATAAATTCTTTTTAAAATAAAATTAAATTTATACCTCATGAAACCTAGAAAAATAAATTTAAAGCCATACATGGGACAGCTTGCTTATTCCAAGTTGCCAACCATCTTGTTTTTAGCGACGGTGTTGTATTATTCATGATTTTGTTAATGATGACTCAAATAACTCGGAACGGGTTCTGATTTAGTGGTCTTGCTTCCAACGAAACTCATGAAAGGGGAATAGCGTCTTGACTTAGTATGCCTTAAACCTGGAAGTCACCCCAACATGATTACTTAGTACTAGGCATGACCCTAATGCATCTTCTTTCCCTTAACACGCTTTCATTTCTTTTCTTATTTGAAATAAGAGATTCCGCGGTTTCCATGGTCAATGAAATGATCTTCGAGTACCTAGTAGAATTTTAAATTGTCGGTAGAATTTTGTTATTCAATAAAGTGTATTTTTATTTTTATGATTTATATTATTTTGTATGGACATTTTTATAATATATCTGTTGATTTGATCTTGAAATGAATATTTTGATATACTAAATTTTGAAGTATAATTTTTTTTTTTGATTTAGTTTCTAAAATATAGATATAATCACATTAATAATTTTTTAGATTTAAATCTTTATTTTTCAAGGTTAATAATCGCAACATATTCATTATTACTTGTTAATATACATATTAAAATAGTTCAAATTGTAAATCTAGAGTTGAGTATTTAAAGGCATTATTGTAAGACACTTTCACATTAAATTGAGATCTATTGCAAAGGAATCAAAAGATCACTACAAGAGGATCTCCTCTCACAATAATTAATTGTCAATTGATTTTTTGACTTCAACATAATCGCAATTAGCAATGTGGCATTCATTATCATCTTCATAATTGTTATATCAATCACAACTAATATCGAACATAGTTGGCATCACACATCTACTTGCATGAAATCTCAACATAGTCAGCAATCAACTCATTGACATTCATTGTCATCACTTATCTCTTTTTTTTGTTAATACTAAGTCCACCTAGAGGCCTAAAGCATGATTATGGAGGTTTCATACTTCAACACAATACTTTTCCAATAGTGCTCTTTAGTGGGCCACCCTCCCTCCTTAACACAAATATTACCAAAGTGAATGTTTTCTAGCACAAAAGATTAGTCTTTATTGTAAAGGGAATCATGTCACTCAAGATAGAATCACACTAAAGGTGGACCAAATCACAAGTGTAATTGTATCCTTGTAAATGCCTAAAAATAGATATGTGAACATGGCAAGTTCAATGATGATATGACAACCTAACACATGACCCATGTGGCATGAAAATGATTTCCTCTCTACTAATCCTAACTAGTGCTAGTGTCTAACTAGCTCATAAGACACGTTAACCCTTTCTTACATGCATGCCTTTATGCTTCATTGCCCTTTAAAACTTATGTTTTGCCCCTTAAGTGAAAAAATCGCCACTATTGATTTGAATCACACACAAGATTTTAGAATTTCTTATGTCATTTTGAAATCTTGATCCATTATTGGTAAGATAGACAATTATATAAATCAAATTATGTGAACGAATTTTTTTGTGTACATCTTGCCACTATTTTGGGTGTTTGAACTCTTATATATCTAATCTTAGAATGCATTCAATATTGTTGAACTGTGGCTCTCCTTCACCAATCATGGATTTGAATCTATTAATAGGTGAACTTTTGATATTTAGGGTCTTCTATCTAAGAAAATGTAGATTTTTTTATATATTTTTATTTAAGCACTAGCAACAACTTCTTTTATTTTTTCCAAATTTCTTGTGGAGGAAGGTACCACTTTCATTTAGTTTCCACAAATCTCACAATATTATTATTGTAATTCATCATTATCATACAACCTTTAGGATTTTATTTAGTCATTGTGTTAGAAATTTCTCAATCAACAACCCCTAACCTCTTCATGCAATAGCAATATTTTATCCTCGATATTCCTTTTGTATTATTTTCTTTGTTCCTCATGTCATCCCTATTGGGAATTAAGGCGTCTCAACCTTTGCAAGTACTTGATTCAATTATTTTATTATTCAACATTTTCTTGTAATTTATATTATATTTAATTAATAGTTGTGCTTCACCTCAAATGAAACATTTAAAATTTATATGGAATCTAATGTGATGTGCTGATACTTTAATGTATGAATTGTAACTCATCATAAGTTGGATATATTTAGAAAAATTGGAGCACTCCTTATTTGTGGGATACTATGACAAGTTATGATGGTATCTTATGATGCATAAGAGCCAAGAATAGGTGGAGTTACTTTAGACTCATGGGCAGCTATGGCAAGATTTATTAATTTTCATATATGGTGCCTATTTTGAGTGTCACGTCTCAAATTTTGCTTGCATTTAATAATGTTACTTGTTAATTGAAATAATTGGAAAATGAAATTTATAAGTTTTGGTTTGTGATGGAATTTAAGATTTCAATGACATTTGAAATACGGTATCTATGTAAGCTTTATGATTTAATGAATCATTTCGTTTTAAGCATCGGTTGAATGTTACTAATGAAAAATTTGCAAGTGCAAGTGTGTGTAAGTGCAGGAACAAGTTGAAGAACGAGAACATGGTTGAAGTAGGAGTATTTAGCCAGATGATGATCAGTAATCTTGTTGGAATCTAAAACGTGCACACACCACTGAAAAATCATAACATTTGCATTGGAATTTTTACAATTGGGTAGATATCATTTTCATGTGAAATGTGACGATTACTAAATAGGTAAGCTTATGGAAAAACAAATTTATAGATCATTTGCTTTACCTTGATTATTTGATGTTATTTACATTTCAAAAGAAAAGAAAGTGATAATGTTTGGAATACATTATATTTATTTGCTCATGAGTTGTTAGGAGAACGATTTGAGTTAAATCCTTTTAAAAAGAATTTTAGAGTGAATTTCTTGTAAAAGAATAAATAATAAGAAGTGAGGAAATATTTATTTGTTATTTGAAAGTTATTAATCCAATAGAAAAATGTTTGAGAAACCGCCAAATGCAAATAATAAATGTTTTGTTTATTTTCAAATTTAAAAAAAAAAATAGATTTGAGCAGATAGAGGGTTGCCCATGTAACCCCTAAAAAGAGGAGAGAATCTCATTGCAAGAAGTGGGGACAACTAACATAATGGAACCTTCCAATTTTAGGGAAAACGTAGATTCAAGAAAAGAAGAAAATCATGCAAAAGCAGAAGGGGAGATAACACGAAAGAAAAAAGAGAGAATTTCGTCCAAAAAGCAAGAAAAAGGAGGTCGACTTGGGAGGGAAAAAAATAAAAAGCAGAATCGAGGATCTCACAAATATTCTTCACACTCTACCTCGGTCGATTGTGAGCAAAAATAGAGGTAGGATCGGTTACTTTTGGCAAGTTTCATTATATCTATCGTTGCCTTCCCTACTTCACCAAAATGCATTGGCTTTTTCGTTGATATTCATAGTTCTAGATTTGAAACTATTTCATTTTCATATTCCAGTGAATGGGTATCTACATATGATTATCGATGTGTCTGTCATTTTGACATTAACCCATGTGTTGATGTGATCGTGCTTCTCTTCCTAAATCTCGAGCACCTTTTCTCATCGCATAAGCTGATACTGTTGAGCCATTTTTATTTATTTCTCTATATGTAAACATCTTTGGGTTGCATGTATAGAACCCACGTTTCATACCATGTTGGGGTGACTGGTCGACTAAGATGGTCATTGTAGAATGCTCGGGTTAAAACCATCGAGCCCCTCTATGTAATAAATCCAGGTCGATACTCTTCACAACCATCTCTAGTTTGACCAAGATTGAATACATTAGAGACTATTATAGGTCAAAACCATGAACTGTACCATTGATGTAATTTCCAATTGAGTCGCGTCTTATGGAGGTAAACCTTGTGTGTTACCTTGCAAGCTTTCCTTTGTAATTAATTGATATCTTAATCCCAAAACTGGTTATTGATAAGACACTTCTTGCATTTGATCCATATGAAAGCTTAGTAGTTTCAAGCCTATCCACTATTTTTTCAACAATGAGTTTTCATACAAGTATCGTTC
>VDFB02048966.1:352535-439635 GCA_007258455.2 Sequoia sempervirens
AAATGAGTTTCTACACAACTGGCATATTACAATGCACCGAACTTTTACTATTGGAGCGGGTCTCGCACGGTGCATTGACTAAATTTTTTAGAGAGGCTATTCAGATGAGTTTCTACGGCGTATGAAGAACGTAATTTTCTTACTTTATATCGATGATATTGGTCCACTGCAACATCCGCATTGCTGGAATCAACCACCCTTCCTGCCATAAAATATTTCAGAGCACTGGTGTCAAATTTGTCAATGGACACGAGCGTCAATAATTCAACAGTCAATCTTTAAGGGCTCATACTTTGAGCGAACTAATTTCTCATGATAACAAATTGTTCAATACACTATTACTTATTAGAATGTAAAAATAAAAAATAAAAAATAGTTAATTTGAATTAGTTTGTTGATATATGATTATCAAAATTCATAATTTTATAATTTGTAGTTTCTGGTTTGTTTGTGTGGATTTTTATTTTTGACGTTTCAGATTAAATCTCATGATGCATCATGAGGAAGAAAGTAGAAATGTCAAAGAAAAAATACACAGTCAAAACTACAAACTAAAATTGAATTAGTTTGTTAGTTTCTGGATTTGATCATTTAAATATTTTTTCATCAATGTTTTGAATCATACTTCATGATCCATTGTTAGAACTGAAAAAAATGTTTACATGGTCAAATCCAGAAACTAACAAAACTAATTTATCATGGACTGTGGAAATTTCATGCATTTAATTAATTTCAAGTTTTTCAATTTGATGGAGTAAATATTTTTCTATCAATATTTTAGATCATATTCTATTATCTATCATCAGAATGAAGATAACTATGATCTAATATTTTTTTTTTCTTTGACTATCTTCATTCAAACACTTCATCATCAAAACATTGATAATAATGAAAAAATATTTACACCATTAAATCCAAAAACTCCAAACTGAAAAAATTTATAATCTTTGATAAAAATAATAATATAAATTACTTACCAAATCGATGAGAATAAATATCCCATACACTCGGTCCTCTCCCATCTTCTTTCACTGCTCCCTCATACTGCAAACTCACAACTTCAACAACCTTTCAAAATAACAGACCTTAACAGTCAATATACACGAGTTCGAATCCCAGGAGTGTTATTTACCTGGAATGCTGAAGAGGCCGTGCCAAACACAAATCCTGAAGGGAAACTCTTCCGGCTGAATTCTGATTGAGCAAGAGTAGAGGATGGCAGTATCATAAATGAGAACATAATCATCAGCGCCAAGTTAGGGATACTCATCTTATTTACTGTATTTGCACTGGTGATACTCCTCCAAAATAGGACCACTGTATTGCCCTCTATATATAGTTGTCGGAACTGAAACAAGCTATTTTTACGCAAGACAGAAAAAGGGAACCGAATAAAATCCTTATAATAGTTGTAGACTTGTGGGCGATATTGGTTTTAAAATTCGGTTCACACCAATTCTGCCAATTATGTGGCCCACACGCTGTGTGCAATATCCAACCCAAACCCCTTTCTCACGCCAATTCATCCACACGCAATAATTTAGCATACTTTAATTATGCTATTTGTTGAATTCATCTGAAGCTTCTATTGCCGTATTTGACCTCCCACAGTTTTACTTCCACACAATGATATCCAGACTTTAGAGGGAATTTAGCGTGTGGTTATATGGAGGGGTTATTATTTTATAGAGGGTTTTTTAAATTTGTGGTTTATATTTTTTAAGTCAAATCTGTTAATTCATGGTGGTCACAAGAATCTAACTGTCATGAAAATGAGTCGTCCACTTATAACTCATTGTATTTAGGTGATGTATATAAAAGTGAAGCATTGTAAGAGGGAGTGACCCATTCTAATACTGCTTTGACTCAAGCATGTTTAACCACAGAATTTTCCTAAAATCAAACCCATTTTACTTATTACCTTATTTAAATGTTATGCCCACAAAAATATATATTTTTTTTTAAAATAAAATTAAAATTTATAAAAAATTCTTACCTCATGAAACCTCCCACTAGAAAAATTAATTTAAAGCCATACATGGGACCGCTTGCTTATTCCAAGTTGCCTACAATCTTGTTTTTAGCGACGGCGTTGTATTATTGGTGATTTTGTTAATGATGCCTCAAATAACTAGGAACGGATTCTCATTTAGTGGTCTTGCTTTCAATGAAAGGGGAATGGCGTCTTGACTTGGTATACCTTAAATCTGGAAGTCACCCCAACATGATTACTTAGTACTAGTTATGACCCTAATGCATCTTCTTTCCCTTACACGCTTTCATTTCTTTTCTTATTTGAAATAAGAGATTACACGCTTTCCATAGTCAATGAAATGAATTTTAAATTGTCGGTCGAATTTTGTTATTCAATAAAGTGTATTTTTATTTTTATGATTTATATTATTTTGTATGGATATTTTTATAATATATTTGTTGATTTGATCTTGAAATGAATATTTTGATATACTAAATTTTGAAGTATAATTTTTTTTTTGATTTAGTTTCTAATATATAGATATAATCACATTAATAATTTTTAAAATTTAAATCTTTATTTTTCAAGGTTAATAATCGCAATATATTCATTATTACTTGTTAACACATACTAAAATAGTTCAAATTGTAAATCTAGAGTTGAGTATTTAAAGGTATTATTGTAAGACACTTTCACATTAAATTGAGATCTATTGCAAAGGAATCAAAAGATCACTACAAGAGGATCTCCTCTCACAATAATTAATTGTCAATTGATTTTTTGACTTCAACATAATCACAATTAGCAATGTGGCATTCATTATCATCTTCATAATTGTTATATCAATCACAACTAATATCGGACATAGTTGGCATCACACATCTACTTGCATGAAATCTCAACATAGTCAGCAATCAACTCATTGACATTCATTGTCATCACTTATCTCTTTTTTAAATGTTAATACTAAGTCCACCTAGAGGCAAAGCACGATTATGGAGGTTTCATACTTCAACACAATACTTTTCCAATAGTGCTCTTTAGTGGGCCACCCTCCCTCTTTAACACAAATATTACCAAAGTGAATGTTTTTTGTGAGCACAAAAGATTAGTCTTTATTGTAAAGGGAATCATGTCACTCAAGATAGAATCACACTAAAGGTGGACCAAATCACAAGTGTAATTGTATCCTTGTAAATGCCTAAAAATAGATATGTGAACATGGCAAGTTCAATGATGATATGACAACCTAACACATGACCCATGTGGCATGAAAATGATTTCCTCTCTACTAATCCTAACTAGTGCTAGTGTCTAACTAGTGCTAGTGTCTAACTAGCTCATAAGACACCTTAACCCTTTCTTACATGCATGCCTTTGTGCTTCATTGCCCTTTAAAACTTATGTTTTTCCCCTTAAGTGAAAAAATCTCCACTATTGATTTGAATCACACACAAGATTTTGGAATTTCTTATGTCATTTTGAAATCTTGATCCATTATTGGTAAGACAGACAATTATATAAATCAAATTATGTGAACAGATTTTTTTGTGTACATCTTGCCACTATTTTGGGTGTTTGAACTATTATATATCTAATCTTAGAATGCATTCAATATTGTTGAACTGTGGTTCTCCTTCACCAATCATGGATTTGAATCTATTAATAGGTGAACTTTTGATATTTAGGGTCTTCTATCTAAGAAAATTTAGATTTTTTTATATATTTTTATTTAAGCACTAGCAACAACTTCTTTTATTTTTTCCAAATTTCTTGTGGAGGAAGGTACCACTTTCATTTAGTTGTCCACAAATCTCACAATATTATTATTGTAATTCATCATTATCATACAACCTTTAGGATTTTATTTAGTCATTGTGTTAGAAATTTCTCAATCAACAACCCCTAACCTCTTCATGCAATAGCAATATTTTATCCTCGATATTCCTTTTGTATTATTTTCTTTGTTCCTCATGTCATCCCTATTGGGAATTAAGGCGTCTCAACCTTTGCAAGTACTTGATTCAATTATTTTATTATTCAACATTTTCTT
Organism: Sequoia sempervirens; assembly: GCA_007258455.2. NCBI lineage: Eukaryota > Viridiplantae > Streptophyta > Pinopsida > Cupressales > Cupressaceae > Sequoia > Sequoia sempervirens. The sequence continues at coordinate 356,564 of VDFB02048966.1, forward strand.
GTAATTTATATTATATTTAATTAATAGTTGTGCTTCACCTCAAATGAAACATTTAAAATTTATATGGAATCTAATGTGATGTGCTGATACTTTAATGTATGAATTGTAACTCATCATAAGTTGGATATATTTAGAAAAATTGGAGCACTCCTTATTTGTGGGATACTATGACAAGTTATGATGGTATCTTATGATGCATAAGAGCCAAGAATAGGTGGAGTTACTTTAGACTCATGGGCAGCTATGGCAAGATTTATTAATTTTCATATATGGTGCCTATTTTGAGTGTCACGTCTCAAATTTTGCTTGCATTTAATAATGTTACTTGTTAATTGAAATAATTGGAAAATGAAATTTATAAGTTTTGGTTTGTGATGGAATTTAAGATTTCAATGACATTTGAAATACGGTATCTATGTAAGCTTTATGATTTAATGAATCATTTCGTTTTAAGCATCGGTTGAATGTTACTAATGAAAAATTTGCAAGTGCAAGTGTGTGTAAGTGCAGGAACAAGTTGAAGAACGAGAACATGGTTGAAGTAGGAGTATTTAGCCAGATGATGATCAGTAATCTTGTTGGAATCTAAAACGTGCACACACCACTGAAAAATCATAACATTTGCATTGGAATTTTTACAATTGGGTAGATATCATTTTCATGTGAAATGTGACGATTACTAAATAGGTAAGCTTATGGAAAAACAAATTTATAGATCATTTGCTTTACCTTGATTATTTGATGTTATTTACATTTCAAAAGAAAAGAAAGTGATAATGTTTGGAATACATTATATTTATTTGCTCATGAGTTGTTAGGAGAACGATTTGAGTTAAATCCTTTTAAAAAGAATTTTAGAGTGAATTTCTTGTAAAAGAATAAATAATAAGAAGTGAGGAAATATTTATTTGTTATTTGAAAGTTATTAATCCAATAGAAAAATGTTTGAGAAACCGCCAAATGCAAATAATAAATGTTTTGTTTATTTTCAAATTTAAAAAAAAAAATAGATTTGAGCAGATAGAGGGTTGCCCATGTAACCCCTAAAAAGAGGAGAGAATCTCATTGCAAGAAGTGGGGACAACTAACATAATGGAACCTTCCAATTTTAGGGAAAACGTAGATTCAAGAAAAGAAGAAAATCATGCAAAAGCAGAAGGGGAGATAACACGAAAGAAAAAAGAGAGAATTTCGTCCAAAAAGCAAGAAAAAGGAGGTCGACTTGGGAGGGAAAAAAATAAAAAGCAGAATCGAGGATCTCACAAATATTCTTCACACTCTACCTCGGTCGATTGTGAGCAAAAATAGAGGTAGGATCGGTTACTTTTGGCAAGTTTCATTATATCTATCGTTGCCTTCCCTACTTCACCAAAATGCATTGGCTTTTTCGTTGATATTCATAGTTCTAGATTTGAAACTATTTCATTTTCATATTCCAGTGAATGGGTATCTACATATGATTATCGATGTGTCTGTCATTTTGACATTAACCCATGTGTTGATGTGATCGTGCTTCTCTTCCTAAATCTCGAGCACCTTTTCTCATCGCATAAGCTGATACTGTTGAGCCATTTTTATTTATTTCTCTATATGTAAACATCTTTGGGTTGCATGTATAGAACCCACGTTTCATACCATGTTGGGGTGACTGGTCGACTAAGATGGTCATTGTAGAATGCTCGGGTTAAAACCATCGAGCCCCTCTATGTAATAAATCCAGGTCGATACTCTTCACAACCATCTCTAGTTTGACCAAGATTGAATACATTAGAGACTATTATAGGTCAAAACCATGAACTGTACCATTGATGTAATTTCCAATTGAGTCGCGTCTTATGGAGGTAAACCTTGTGTGTTACCTTGCAAGCTTTCCTTTGTAATTAATTGATATCTTAATCCCAAAACTGGTTATTGATAAGACACTTCTTGCATTTGATCCATATGAAAGCTTAGTAGTTTCAAGCCTATCCACTATTTTTTCAACAATGAGTTTTCATACAAGTATCGTTCCTAAGAATTTCTTATTCTTGTTAAAACTTGGCTCTCATAGAAGAACGATTCCATCATTCTAATCTCAATGTTTGTTCTTTGTAATTTAACATGTTGATAGATATGTATCGATTTGTATGGTTTCATCATTTGGTGATGTCGTTATTTACAAATGTTAATGACTTTTAAATAAAAGTCTTAATAGGATGAGCAATACAATATCAATCATTCCATATGATTCTAAATAAAACCCAATAAATATATATATATATTTATTTGCATACCATTATTCAGTGTGAATCTATTTTAGCAGTGTTGAGTGTTCCACTTTCACTATTCTCAGTATCTTGCCTTAAGTGGTGTTGAACAATAGTTACCACATCGTTCTAAAAGAAGCTAATGTATGAATGACATCAAAGGCCGAACGATAGCATGCATATTGTTCTTAATGATATAAAGGGTTTTAAATGATGTTTAAAACTAAATGATAGTAATCGTATCGTTCTTTACATATAATTCCTTGAAAAGAGTGAATAAATCCAAACAATATGTATCGTTCTAAATAAGTTATCTTTAACTAGACTTTATTTATAAAACAAAACGATACATATATTGTTCTAAGGTGTAGAACAAACTTTTATCATTATTGTTAAAATTTCTAGATTAGATTGTGTTTGAATTTTTTGCATCAACATTTTGAATCACACTCTGTGATTCATCATCAGGATAAGAGAGCATAAGGAAAAATAACTTAAATAACCATTTGTTGTTCTTTCATTGAAATGAATTATGACTTGGTAGTAAAATTAAATAGAACGTTCTTATTAAAGAATAGAACATAACGAATTAAGAGCAACCTTGTCATATATTTTAACATTGAATGATCACTTTTTGAAAGAAATATTGAATCTATAAATGTATAGACTCTTTCTTAACTCAAATCAATTATGGTGTCAATTACAATTTATTTGAATGAAAATAATCTTGTGACATTCTGGATGATATTTAAACTTAGAACGTTAAGTCTAGAGACTGCTCTGTAAATTATAATCTTCAAGCTCTCAATTGAACCTAGTTGTATTTATTATAGTTCAAACTATGCATGAATGAGTTTTATGATGAAAGCTAATGTTTCTTTTTTATCAATAAGACTGCTTGTGGTATGGATATTTCTTTTAATCAAAAGAACATATACGCATAGTCAGTTTTTTAATAGAAGGCCATATATGTGTACATGCATACATCTTCCATTTATAAATATACATATGTGTGATATACCTTCTTTTTATTTTTTTATCAACTTTTTCACTTTACTTGAATAATGTATGCTTTATTTCATTTGTAAGAAAGAAAGGAATAAAGGCATTGAAATGTTACTACATTAACACCAAGATGTGTGTATGAGAATCTATATAGAGATCTAGATAAATGGTTGATTTCTTCTTGCATAACCTTTTGGAAGTATTAAAAATCTAATTTAGAGTACTATGCATTGTGTTTTGATGATTCTAGTTTACATAGTAAACTTGAATATAGATTGTGCTTGCAGAATATTCTATTTTATTTAAAAGTACAAGTATGATTTGACAGACAATTGCACATTTTATTTTATGATGCAAGTGGAAATTTTAGTAGGAAGAGACACTCTTTTGTTTGTAGAAAGTTTCCTTCTAGGATGGGTGTCGAAAATGGAATTACAGAGGGTGTAGATTTTTCTTTTCTAAAATCTATCATCTAGTTGCTATATGTAGCATGTGCTTGGCCATGCTTGTAGCCCATAATGTTGAATGGACTAATTTTATGTTATGACTCTCTGCTATTTCTTAACATTGATATTGCATGTTCTAAATGTAGATAGAAATACATGTAGTTGTTAGGCACACACCAGATTCCACCTTGCATATCTTATTCTCTTATTAAATATTCCATGAAGGGTCGAGTATTCTTCGAGTTAGGAAGAATTCCAAGGAAGCATAGCTTCGTGGTTGGGTGGAAAAGCATTTGAACCATGTTCTCAACCACCAAATGCAGTGAGTGTTAAAGAGGAATCACATGGAATTCCATGTCTTTTGATTATTATACTTTGTATCACATGATGTAAACTTGAGTCAGACTAAGTGGTGATGTTGGCCTAAGTCAAACTATGTAACTTGACAATTTGACATTTGGAAATGAATATAAATTATTTTTTAGGACATATTGTGCTATGATAGAAAATAGCCAATTGATTTATGTCTTTAATTTAATATTCATACTGTCATAATTGATTTATTTTGGTGTTATTTAAGTATGACACATTACATTTTGTATTAGAGCTTAAGGTTTAGGTATCATCCTATGAGCCCATAGTAGTCAAAATTAAGCTTAGTTGACCCTTATTCAATTTTGAGTTTAACAAACTTGAATTGAATGCAAGTATGGGAAGATCAAAGTCTAGGAAAAAGAAGGGAAAGACAATTAAGACTTCCAAAAAGAAAGTTGTTGTCAAAGAGAACCCAAAACTTGAAGTCCAACCTGAGATTCCTGATGATGAGACCTTAGCACACGCCTTCACTCAACTAAAGTTATAGATGGGAAAGAAGATCGAGGAGTCTAAACACACAATCAAAACTAAAAAACCTTCTGCAATACGAGATTGGCCTTTGGGGTGGGGACCCAATGCACCCATTTTGACTAAAGAAGAGGAGTTCTTGCGTGCACATTCTTCCTCTCCCAAAAAGGTTGTAATAGACTCTGATGAGGACCTAGAAGAGTGTTCTTTGTCTAAAAATGAATAACCTGCCTAATAAGGAGGAAATTTTGTAAATAAGGATCTATGTAATCCATTACAATAATAAATAAAGGAAGTCTTTCTTTGTGTTCAAAGTTGTGAGCTTGAATGACTTATCCTTGTTATAAATGTTCACATGAATATCTTTTTAAGATTGCATGTCATAATACTTAGTATTATGTGTTGAAATAATTAAATATAGAAAACTTGTGTCAATTATGCTAAATGTGTGTTGTGACATAGTTCAATTGTGAACCACCATGGTGAACACTAGAAATGGAAGCTCAAGTGGGGGTCAAAATGAGAGGTTGGACCGAATCCTAGTGTAGACACCTAGAAATTACCACTAGGCCTGTCAATTTATTAAAACCCCTTCTTCATCTTCGATAATTAAATAGTCTTAATTATTTAATTATTACCTAATGTCATTAATTCTTCCATTAATTAAATAATCAAAATTATTTAATTAATTCACTTTTAGCTTTTCTAACACAAATAAATTAAATTCTATTTAATTAAATAACTTATTTTCCTCTAACTTTTTGAATTAAATTTCTATTTAATAAAAAAGTGAACTCGCTTTTTTCTCTCACAATGAGATAATATTTCCATTATTTCAAAATGCAATTTCCCTCTTCGAATTAATTGATTTTTTTGAAAAATCAGTTAATTTTCTCTTCCTCTTTCACTTTTGATCTTATCCCATCCCATCTCGATTAATTACAACCATTGATTGAACTAAAAATATTCTAATCTCAACCATCTATTTTCCATCCATCTCTCTATAAATACCATCATCATTTATCATTTTGATCATCTAAATTTAATATGTGATAGTGTTGTTGAGATTAAAACCTTTAATATTTTATTTTGTCTTTGTCATAGGCTAGCTAACTGCATAAAGAATTATAATTTTGAGGGCATTGATTATTTGGTAGCAAAATGGAGAAGTGAAATGAAGGCAAATCAATGGTGGTGAGAAGACTTTTGGTAAGATTGTTCCATGCTTTTATGTCTTTACACTTATTTGTGCTTCATTATATATTGGGGTTTGATTTATATGCTTTAGTGCCTAACCTTGAAAATTTTAGCCTTGATACAGATGGTGAACTCGACATGAACTATCCCATATTTTGCATGCAGTGTCTTGCATTGACTGTTGTGGATTTTGTCTTTTGAATTTCGTTTTGGCTATAGAAAAGCTTTTCATCAAATTTAGAGTAGATTTTTCTAATTTAGAGTCTTGATTTAGTTTAGAATTAATTTAAATTTAATTTAGATTAATGTAGTTTAGTTTAGACTTAGAATATTACTAATTTAATTTAGATTTAAAGTTTCTAGTTTAATTTAGATTTAAAGTTCCAAATTTAATTTAGATTTAAAGTTTCTAATTTAGATTTTGGATTTTAAGTTTCTAATTTAATTTAGATTGAAAGTTTCTAATTTAATTTAGATTTAAATCTTTTAATTTAGATTTAGATTTTTTACTTTAGATATAGATTTTTTCTAATCTAATTTAGATTTTTTTATTTGATTAGATTTTAGATTTTAATTTAGATTTTTAGTTTAACTTCGATTTTTTGTTTAACTTAGATTTTTAATTTAATTTAGATTTTTAGTTTAATTTAGATTTTTAGTTTAATTTAAGCCATCTAGACATTTTATAATGGCGGAGCAATGGTCTAACCAAAGCTTTCACAGGCATCATGGATTACGTTATGGCGGAAGGAAAGCTCGATGGCCTTTCAATAGGCGGAGAGGGAGTTTTTTTCAAGCTGGGAGGCGGTATGAATCTGACAAGGCTTGGCAGGCTCTGGTGAACCAGCGTGACTGAAATAGGGGTTTTAAAGATTTTTCCCGCATGAATGCACAAGGAGTGGTGAGTGAAGAAAGGTTTTGATCAATGTATTCAAAGGGACGTGTGGACTTCAGGAATCTGGAAAAGAAGTTCTGGCGACCAAAGAATCAGTCAGAGAAGGGAGAATCTAGCCAGGTATTATTAAAAAATTTCTCCATACTACAATGGTTACCCTTTTGAAAGATAATAGTGAATGGAATGATTCTGTTAGTGTCTTAAAGGCTCGAGCTTTTTTTATGAGGTGGGGAGGACATTGGTCGGCATTCACACAAGTGAAGGAGTGGTGTGATGCAAACTGGGGTAAAGGGTGTGAAATAAAAACCTTAGAGAATGGTTTTTATCTGGTAATCTGTCAAACACCACAGAGGAAAGAGTGGATCTTAAAGAGTGGCCCTTTTATAATGGAAGGCAGAGGTTTATTTATTGTAGATTGGGTCCCTAATTTTGATCCTAATACGGAAAAGACAGAGGAGATACCATTTTGGATCAGTTTAAAAAATCTTCCTCAAGAATACTGGGATCAAGAAACCCTTAAAAAAATTGGAAACAAATTGGGTATCTTTGTAAAGTCGGAGGTGGGGGTAGAAAAATCAGATTGTAGTATGTTTCCAAGGATATGCATTCTACAACAAGTAATCCACCCTCTACCAAAAATGATAGAATTAAAGTATGGGGAAGGAATGTGGTGTCAGAATCTGGTGGTGGAAGATCATATTTGGCCTAGTGGGAACGAAGAAGGGGAAGTAAATGTTACAAAAAGGAAAGGTGCTATTCAAAATCTTGTTGCGGAGGAAGTGGTAGCTCTCACGGAGGCAGTGACAGTGGAAGAATGGAGAAATAACACAGAGTGGGGCTCATTGGTGCCCTTAATGAAATTTTCAAATCAAGAGGGTGAAATGGACCAGTTGGAGTGGGGATTAAGGAGAAAACAGGAAATTGCATTGATTCATGAAAGTGAATGTGAAGTGAAATATCAAAATCAAGTTTATGAAGGGCTTGTGATGAGGGAGATTTTAAGGGCTAGTGAACTTGTGGAAATAGAACTAACTCTCGCCACTCCTAACAGTATTCTGAAGGCCTCAAATAGTGAGAGGGACTGTGAGCTAGAGACAAACGCAATATCACCCTCCCCACATAATAGGGAAGATTCAGACAGGTGTCCAGAATAGGGCGTAATTAATGTTGTGGGATATGGTCAGGTAGAAAAACTGGATGAAGATTATTTTCAACAGGCTTCAATAAAAGAGAGGAAAGAGCAGCAGGAGGCTCATTTGAATATTGAAGATGAAAACCCTATTGACCCAGTTGGTGTAGTATTTAAAGATATTCCAATCTCTCCTATTTGAAATTTAGATAGTGCTTTTGAAGGGGTCAAAGATAGTGGGGGTTCTTTGGAAGACTCGGTCTCAGATTCAGATTCAGAAGAGGAGCATGATGGGGAAGATCTGCTGGGTTTAAATGATCAAATAGGTATAGTGGAGATGAGGTCGATTGAACAAACCTCAGCCCAAAATAGCAAGGTAAAGGTGGGTGAAAAAAGGAGACGAGGTCCTAAAACAAACAAGATGCGACTTGAAATGGTAGGGAATGCAATAGGTCAAAGCAAATTGAGATCGGGAAAAGGCTAGCCATGAAAATCCTTTCGTGGAATGTCAGGGGCTGCAATGCCCCTAACAAGATACGTTTGATCAAGCGTTGTTTTGATCAAACGAGGCCGGGTTTAGTATTACTCCAAGAAACGAAAGTAAAGGAAAAGGATTTTGATTGCTTCCTAAAACATTTTAACATATGGAAAGGTTGGCTCTCAGGGGCTATAGGGGCTTCAGGTGGCCTAGGAGTTATGTGGGATGAAATGCTGGTAAATGTTAGAATGATGCATCAAGAAAGGTATTGGCAATGGGTCAGTGTAGAGTCAATGCAACTACGAGCCAGCTTTCACATTCTTAATGTGTATGGCCCCACGGGAACTACCCAGAAAAACCAATTATGGAAAAATCTCTCCAATGTTCTAAGCACAGAAAGTGGCAGAATGTTCCTGTTAGGTGGGGACTTTAACGCCATCCTAAAACCGTCTGACAAACTTGGTGGGGTATGCTGGGATAGTCAAAGCTAGAGGGACTTTAGTGCTTTTGTATCGAGGAATGGCCTTATTGAAATTCTATTTAGAAATGGGGATTTTACTTGGACAAACAGAAGAAGTGGTTTTCTGAACATAGCGGAGAAACTAGATCATTTCTTTTTTGTTGGGGATTGGGCTACACAACAATGGCTGTGTGAAGCAGAGGTAACTCCCATAACTGGATCAGATCATTATCCAATAGGAGTGAGAATACAAGAGGAGTTAACACCGGTAAGGTGCCCTTTCAAGTTTGAGGCAATGTGGTTGAGGGCAGAAGGCTTCCAGGAGCTAGTGGCTGATTGGTGGAGAAACGCTTCTGAAAGATGTGGAAGTAAAGTGCATATCTTTTTCAAGAAACTACAATTTCTAAAAGAGAAATTAAAGATGGAATAGGGAGTCCTTTAAAAATATTTTCTCTGAGAAGTTAAGGTTGGAGGAAGAGTTAAAGCTTCTCCATTCGAAAATAATAAAGAAAGGGATGGGTGAGGAAGACTTTGAGCAAGAAAAATTGTTGAGCAAAGACTATGCTAAAATTTTAGCTTGAGAGGAAGTTTTCTGGAAGTAGAAATCAAGGGAGTGCTGGTTAAAAGCAGGGGACAGAAACACTAAGTTTTTTCACAACTCAGTGAAAGTGCGAAGGGCTAGCAACAAGGTCTTCTCAATTAAGGATAAGGATGGGAATGTATTGTCAAATGAAACTCTCATAGTCAAAGAAGTTGTTAACTTCTTTTATGGGCTATGCAAGGGGGGAAATGTTGAAGAAAATCAAGAGTGGAAGATATTGGAGAATATTCCAAGTGTGGTATCTACTGTACAAAATGCAAAGTTAATGGAAAAAGTCTCACTAAAAGAAGTGAAAAAGGCAGTTTTTGGTCTGGGGAGTGATAAGGCTCCTGGACCGGATGGGTTCCTAGCTTTTTTCTATCAGAAATTTTGGGATATCTTAGCACATGACATTTGGGAAGTGATTGAAGAATCAAGGGAAAATGGTTTTATTTTGAAGGATTTGAATAACACCTTCATTTCTTTGATTCCAAAAAGATCAGAGATAGTCTCGTTTGAGGACTATTGTCTAATTTCTTTGTGCAACACAATTTATAAGATTATTTCAAAGGTGATTGCAAACAGACTTAAGAAAGTGTTACCTTGGAGAATTTCGGTAGAGCAGAGTGGCTTTTCTCCAAACAAGTCTATTTTTTAAGGGATAATTGTTGTTCATGAAGCAATACATTCTGTAAGATTGGAAAAAGTGGAAAAGTTGATGGTAAAATTAGACATCAAAAGGGCTTATGATGAAGTCAATAGGAGCTTTCTCCTTAAGGTCCTTGAGAATTTTGGATTCTGCAAAGAGTGGGTGGCTTGGATTCAGAGCTATATTAGCACCCCCCATTTTTCGGTGTTGTTAAATGGCAGCCCTCAAGGTTTTTTTGAATCTAATAAGGGGATTAGGCAAGGAGACCCTATTTCTCCCTTCCTTTACATAATAATGGCTGAAACGTTAGGAAGACTGATTGCAAAGAAAAGATGCAATGGGCTATGGAAAGGAATTGTTGTTGCGGAAGGGATAGATCCAATCTCGCACTTACAATTTGTTGATGATTCCTTCCTATTGGGAGATGCAACCATTAGAGAAGCTCGGGTGATGAGGAATCTCCAGATGAATACGGGGAGGCTTCTAATCAATGTATCAATTGGCGGAAGTCTGAAATTTTCTTTTTTCAAGTTCCAATTGCCAAACAGATTGAAATCTGCAGGACTTTAGGTATGCGGATTAGTTCTCTTCCGAGTAAATTTCTATGAGTCCCTATATTTGGGGGAGCTAATAAAGTTGGGATATGGAATGCTTTGGTGGACAGTTGTTTGAGTAGGATGGACGGATGGAAAAGTAAATGGCTAACGGCTGTTGGTCGTCTACTCTTGTTAAAAAGTGAGGTCTCAGCTATTCTAGTTTTCTCCATGATGTGTTTGAAAATCCCGAAGAAGGTGGTGAAGTCAATAGGACAGCGAATGTGAAAATTATTTTGGAATGGTTCAAATGACCAAGACAAAATCCCATTGCTTGCTTGGGAGAAAATTTGTAGAGCTAAAGCAAAGGGGGGGGCTGGTCTGAGAAACTGGCATTTGATGAATGAAGCGTTGGGTGCAAAGCTGGTTTGGAGTATATACATGAATCCTTAACTTTTATGGGTCAAAATCCTAAAAGAAAAATATTTGGACTCAATGGTGGATAATCGGATCTTCACTATTAGAAACCCGGTGAAGGGCTCAGCCATTTGGAACTTTATAGTTTCTTATAGGCCGGTAATAAAAAATCATATTACTTGGCAGATTGGGGATGGTTTAAATGCGAATTTTTGGGATGACTTGTGGAACGGGTACCCAATTTTAAAGGAGGAAGCAGGCATACAGGAGTTAAGGTTGTTATTTATATAGAGCTAGGGTGAAAAAGTTAGAGATTATCTAGAATTAAAAAGGGGCACACTAGGTCAGGAGTGGGGATGGAAAGATTTATGTTATGAGGGGCTATTAGATATTCAAATTCGAAAAATGAAGGAGTTTTTTAGGGGACGTCAAGTTATTTTAAGTAACATTATTGATAAAGTGGTATGGTGTGGGTCAGTTAATGGGAGATACTCGGTCAAGATTGGGTATCAACTTCTGGATTCTGTGGAGGGTGAAGTCTTTTGGGTAAAAAGTTTATGTTGGAGCAAAGAATGTTTTCCCAAAGCTGGTACTTTTGCTTAGTTGGCAGTAAAGGGATGAATTCTTTCAGGGGAAAGGAGGAAGAGGTTGGGTTTTGTTGGACCGACAAAATGTGTTTTATGTGAAGGAGCTGAGGAATCTACAGACCATTTACTGCTGCATTGTAAAATTGTTGTGGCTTGTTGGGATTCCCTAAGGAAAAAACTTGGTTGGCAGGGTCCATGGCAAAACTTGGTGAAGGGTGTCTTTGAGGGTTGGCCACACCCTTGCGGTTTCTCCCTCTTCTCAAGTGTCTGGGTAGCAAGTCCATCAATTATGATTTGGGAGCTATGGAAGGAACGAAATAGAAGGATTTTTGAAGATAAAAAAGAACCAGTGCAAAGAATCAAAGATAGAATTAAACAAGTTATCATAGAAGGTGTGAATGTTGCAGCTGCGCAAATTCACCCTCAAAAATACTCTTTCACAGTGGAAGATAGCAGATTGCAAAGGTTATGGCTAGGGCTAAAATCAAAACATAATCGGATGGAGGTGGGACTTATTGAGGAGCAGGTCTCTTAGAAGGACGTTGTCTGGGAAAAGCCAAGGGAAGGATGGCTCAAGGAAAACTTTGATGGGGCTGCAAAGGGCAACCCGGGGCCTTTAGGTGCAGGGGCAATAATTCGAGACAGTCAAGGTAATTTGGTGGCCTTTGGAGCTCAGAAACTGGAAGATGGCACAGATAATGTTGCAGAAGCTAAGGCGGCCCTATTAGTTGTATGTTTGGAAAACTATCTGGGAGTTAAAAATTTGCTCTTGGAAGGAGACTCTCTAATAATCATTCAAGCGATTATTAATGGTGGAGCCTCAACGCGTGGCATCTGCAAGCCCCAATCCGAGCAATAATAAATATATTAAGTTCTTTTGAAAATTTTGAAATTTTCCATATCTGGAGAGGGGGTAATAAAGAAGCGGATTGCATATCCAAGTGGGCGACATCCTTTGAGAACATAGGGGAAACTAGGATAGAAGATTTTCACCATGTGGAGATGCAAGTGGACTGGCCATAATAGTTTCATCTAGGGAGTTGTCACCAAAGGCGGAAGTTTGAAATCGGAAGAGGACGGGGCATCTATTGATCAATTGAAGTGAAGTACTTTACAAGTACAAACGGTCAATGTAGGGGCAGGAGATAAATGATTGGAAAGGACGTTGGCGCATGATAGAGTCGAGAGTTGGAATTCTTTAACTTTATTTAGAGGTGGTAGGACGGAAAAACATTGAGAATGATCTTTGGTAGAACGAAAATCCAATATGTTTGGATCTATGCAGATGATAATGGTGTCATAGTGTTAAATGTGGCTCCAGGGGGAGGACGGAATGAAGAGACAGGCGAGCTGTTAAGGTGGTGGGATCATTGATTACAAGCTATTGATGTCCTCTGTGTCTTTTATTTCTGGAGAAGAGTTGGTAACGGATAAAGTTTGTTCAGTTTGGAAAAAAGTTTGAAAGTTGAAGAAATGGAGGCGATGTATGGTCTCTTGACAAAGCTGCAACAACAAGGTTTTTTCGGTCCAGTGTCTGTGTTCAGGCTGAGATATTTGTTAAAAAATCCATAGGACGAGGTGATAGAGGCAGTGTTGGCAACTCTGGGACCACATTTTATGGAAGCCACTCATAAAGGTCGAATGAATGTCGACATAGCTTCGATGATCTTTGCATGGGATCTTGAATTAAGTGAAGAATTTGAGATGATAAAATGGGTAATGAAAACACTATTTGTGGAGGAGCTACTTGGGAGAATGGAGTCTCTTTTAGAATGGGCAGTCCTGGGTAAAGGGTACGACATTTCGGAAGGCATTGAGGATTTGGATGAGGCCACAGACGAAGGCCTAATACCCTTTGTGAGATGGCGTAGGAACATGGATCGAGATGTTTACAAATTAGAGATTTTAACGGCATGGGAGAACTTGAAGATGGTGTTGCGTCAATAGGAAGAGGCAGAGCGGTGTGAAGGAATAACCCAGCCTCAGCAGGCTCCAAGGAAAAGGTGCTTTGCACGTAGGGGAAGAGCTAGGGGTGGTAGGTATGGTGGAAATGGGGTTTAAAAGTTGAAGTCTTTTGAAGGCGGGCCAAAATTTTTTGGGGGAAGATAGCTCGGGATGTAATGAAATTATGGTGGGACAGAGGAAAAGGTAGTAGGGAAAGGTAGGTAAGGGTGGTCAGATGAAAAGCGAGCAACACAAGAGGGCAAGACTATTTTTGGCGTGCAGAAGGCGGATCATTTAACAGTTAAAACTAATGAATAGCCTTTCGTGGTGAATGAAGTTTTTCGGCGTATGCATTAACAAAGGTGGAAAGCTTATCTAATAAAATGGCAGAAATATGCTCCTTTTCGGTGCTGTAGGATCCATCTGTTTTGCTAGAATGAAATTCAATTGGATTATCAGGGGTGGCTCTGTGTTTCGAGCGAAGCCCTTAATTGTAATATTTTAATATTATTAATATAATATAAATATAAAGTTTTACCAATCAAAAAATATATATATATTTTTAGTTTAATTTAGATTTTTAAGTTGATTTAGATTTTTAGTCTAATTTACATTAGATTAATTAGATTAGCTTTTTATTAATTTTTTAACTAGAGTAAGTGTTAATTTTTTATTTAGTTTAGTTTTTATTTCGAGACTAATTTTTTTAATTTAGCCTTTTGTAGGATCATTTGTCCAAGACTCGAAAAATTAAAAACTACTAACTAATTCAATGCAGGACGCGGTCAAAGGAATGTGATTTGAAACTGAGTGTATTCATTTTATTAGATCACATTTTTCAATTGGTGCTTAAAAAAGAATAACTATCTTCTTTCACATAGATTTAACTAGGGGGTTAATAAACCATTGTTTTCATGCTTGTAAGATGGTAGGTGTATGCTCTCACCTTGTGCAAACTCAGTGATCAGAAGTTAGGCCCATCTCTTTATGTTTTTAATCCCTTACAAGGGCCTTCCACCCTGCTTCGAAAGGTGGGAATGACCCAAGCGGTAATGGGCTAAAGCCAAGCTCTTTGGAATAGCTATATAAATTTATGGTTGCAAGGAAAGTTTGCAATCAACAGGAAGTGGTACATGATAGCTCTCCCCAGTATCTTTATGATGAAAAAATCCCTTGTTTTGAGGGTTGGGAGACCTCTCAAGGAAGTTTATCATAGTATCCCAAAAACCGGATGCCCCTACTAGACACCTTTGTGTAGAAAGCCAAAATCCTTCTATTTGTTGGCGCAGGAGGTCAAACAACTGAAGTTGTCCCACACTTTCATAGTTCAAAGTAGAGATAGAAAATTCCTCTTTGGGAAATTCAGAGTTTTTTGTACCCGAGAAGTGAGTGCCATGTAAGGGGTTGTGATCCCACAATATTGGTTTATAATTTCTGGGAGATCCTGATTTTTGTTGAAATCACATATTTTTAGAAAATATAATGATTTAAGCCTTGAAAAGTTCCATTTAAAGGATTCTAATTGAAGAGGGTTTAATCAAACCACCTTACATCAAACCCCCTTGGATAGAACCCTATTAGTTTTAAACCATACCTATAACAGAGTCTCCTTTACACCTATCAAAATGTTGATAAAAAGCCACTTTTGATTTACCTTTTGGGGGATCAAATGAATTCATTTAAAATTTATTTTTTGTATGTATTCCTTATTATAAGCTTCCCAAAAATTATAATTTTAAATAAATTTAATTTTATTATTATATTTATTTTTTATTTCTTGTGAATGTAGGTTTTTCACCGAAAATCAAACTTTTTTTTCTGCACATGTGGAAAAATAATAGATTATAATATATATATATATATGCACTAGATATTGAAGTCCTTGATCCAACCGAAAAAATGCATTTTGATACATACAAAAAAAGTTATGTTGTATACAGTCCGCCTATGTCTAAATTGTAATTGGTTTGACTTTGAAACTTGATTAAGGAAAAAATATTCAATAAAACACTATGAACCCAAATGAAAGTGCTAGATATCATAGTTGCAAATCTAAATTCAAAAAAAATAGGATTTTATCCTTCATGGAAAAAAATTTATGTTGTATATATTGAGCATCACTCCTTAAAATTGGTGTTTACTGAAAAACACTAGTTTTCAAAGGAGATGGAAAAAGAAGTGCAATATGATTCCAAAAATTTTGAAAAAAATATATTTATAATCTACAGACAAAATTTCACAAATCACTAGTTTGCATCATCTTCAAATTCCTCACAATTTAGCCATTGTAGGTGCCCGAAAGTGAAGATTTAGTTAGAAAAAATCAATTCAATGTCCAATTTGGCCAAAAATTGCAAACCAGTATTGTGGGATCACCCTCTCACCAGTGTCACCAAACTCCTAAGTTATCTGCTCTAAATAGGTACAGTTAGAGAAATCCAAGTAGGAACCCAGCAAATATTGTCTCTGCCAGCCTAGGATTTGTGCTTCTATTGCAATAATCAAACAAAATTCACAACCAAAAAACAAAACTCAAAAACATTATGTCTATTGTGTCTTGTGTGTGTGTTCAAAACAAATCTCAAACAAACACCACACCTGAAACTTACGACATTCAAACCTTGACACAAACTAGGCCAACACATCCAAAACAAGCTTGAATTTTAAATTTATTTAGACCAAGGACTTGTTCACTCATTCATCCATCATCTTATCTTTTGCATTAAACATTCCCCATAGATTAAACTTTAGGTCATCCTTTTAGCTTGCATAAACCTCTTGATTTGGAAGCTCATCAAACTTAGACTAGACCATAGCCTCAAATCTGTATTCGCTTGACCTTATCTTTTAGAAAAAATTCCTCCTAGTCCTCGTTGTTTAGGTTGGTTCCTCAACTCATCAGTCTAGTTTGAGACCACCTTTTCAATATATCCTATCAGTATTTACTATATCCAAGGTCATTGACAATTAGATTAGTTGCTATATGTATCTTAGTTTTATTAGCAACCATATCTTAGGTTTTAGCCTTCATATTAGGTCATACTATTCCATCCCTTCATTCCACACTTTGCATAACTTAGTCATAGATTATCATCACCTTGACTCTTAATCTAGGCATCGTTATTAGGCATCCCTATATATTCAAAAATAAAAAAAAAAATAGTTGCATTACATTTAGGCATACCTTATTTCAAAATACAAAAAAACATAGCTTAGGTTGCATACCTTAGGCTTAAGTCATACCCTTTCATTGTCATACCTTAGAAATCATATCACATACCTTAGTCATACTCCACCTTTCATCATACCATCCACCACCATGTCTTCCCTTCACCTTGATATGCTTGCTAGTCAAGTTGAATACCAATTAATCCACAATGTTCAAGCCCAACAAGCCATACAACCCATATTCAACCACCCATATGTCCCTCTTACCAACAACCCATGAACTCTAGTCCTCCATCCACCTACCCTCGCTATCAAGAGTCCCTTAACACAAGACATACCATTTATACACAACAAACATCCACTTATCACCCTTATCCTAACCTTGGCAAGGGAAACCAACCTTCCACTAATCCATTCCAAGCCCCTACATCCTATCTTAACTCGTCATCCACTAATCCATTCCAACCCACTCCATCCCAATATACATTTAGTCATGGAAATCATATCCTTGTCCAAAGTCACATTCCATTGCCTAAACTTGAGGATACATGTCAAGAAGAAAGTCCAAGGCACGACATCATAGCTTCACCTTCATGTCAAGATCAAAGTGGTCCATCCCATGACCCCATTCTTAAGTCCATCCAAGAAATCCTTCCATACAATCATGTTGTCTAAGACACTCCTATTTTTTACCAAGATCCTACCCTTGGACATGAAGTCCAAAATGATCCTCTCATCGACCTTTATACCATCTAGGATCAAACATTTGAGGTTGATCCTACCCAAAATCCAAACACCACCATTTCCCAAAATGATACACTTACCTCCTTTGGACACATAGATTATCTTCCTCTACAACAAGAGTTTTCTACTCTAGACATATTTGCAAATGATCAAGCTATAGCTAAATTCACTGGAATCTATGACAATGACCATAAGGAAGGTTTCTACATCGACTTGGAAGTATCGATATCTTTTGAAGAACCATCAGAATCCAATGTGTCACAAAATTGGACCAAATATATCAATGAGAAACATGTCAATGAAGCTACAACATCTTATCAACTAGGATCATCTATCTTTCTCGGAGCAGGCTTTCTCGTAGAGGAGACAATTCCAAGCAACGGTTTCCACAATGATGGGTTTGCATCTTGCTTCCAAAATGACAAATACCCCATCGCAAAGAGAATATGTCAGAGCATGCAGTATCAAGGAAGAGGAATAGGCCTACATGAGCAAGGCATTCGAGAACCAATACAGTTTTATGAAAATCCTAGACATCAAGGCCTTGGCTATTCTTTAGTCAGAGAATCAAATGATGTTATTGGTACCTCCTCAATATTGGGGGAAACTTTATCTAATACAAACATCAAAATGGGGGCCATGAGTAGTTCTTACCATAAGGTTGTTGCCAACACTCCTTCCATCCACACCATAAACTGCCATTCCAACATGAATAAACCTTCCATTTGGAACCAACAAAAATAAAATTATTACAAATCCAAAGTTCAAAATCAAATGTCAAAGGCCATTGAATCAAACAAAAATCCAAGTGGACAAATGAAATTAAAATGGATCCCAAAGAAAAATGGGTCAAGCAAAGCAAATATTCCAAATCCAAAAGTTAATCAAAATGTGGAGCCACAAGAAAAGAGGACTCCCACATATAATAAATGTCCACCTCCTTCAAAATGGTCATCAATAAAGGCATATAAAAGTGTTGGTTCCAAATGCTTTCCCAATCAAAATTACAAACTTTTCCATCCAACATCCCAAGTTTGTAAAATAAAAAGTGATTCATCCAAACGTCCAAGCAATCCTTCTACATCTACCATCATCCATCATTCCAAAAATCCTACTTCACAAATTTGCCGCATCTTGGAAAAAACCCTTTATCATAAGGACTCCCATGGTACTCTATCACGATATGCATATTCTGATAAGCTAACTCTAGTATCAACAAGGATTGCAATGAAATCAATAAGTTATATGCAAGTGTTATGATCCTAACAAGGAAACTACTTCATAAAGGTCATTATTGGCATATAATGGCCCTAGTCTCTACATCAGCACCATCAACTGAGCCAGAACAATCAATGAGCATCCAAAACATCCAGTCCACATAAAAATACAAAAAAAAAATTGTCACCTTGATGAAAACCTAGCAAATAGGCATCTTGGTGACACTAAAAAAAAATCAAAAAAATAGTAAAGAGAAAAATTTCATCCAATAGTGAAAACCATTTTTATGGCTCTTTGGATAAGTACCATGATGAAAACCTAGAAAACAGGCAGCATGTGTAAGAGAAATTATCTATGTGGACCATTACACTTGGGGGAAAGTCATCTCATCTCCCATACATTTCTTATGACACTTCCATCTGTCCATCTAATCCATATCATTTCCATCCATTTTCCCATCTACTTTGATCTTGATAAGGACTGGGGTACAAACATAAATCATGCTTTGGGAAAACTCTTGACATGTCTATCCTTTGGTCATACACTATCCAAGAAATATCATAGCATTTCCTTCATAGAATTTTCCAAACCCATACCTCAGAGAAAACTAATTATTCCTATGCGATATTTTCCTTGGAGACCAAACAATGATTCTTCTAGCCAATAATCCTCATGTCACTTATCTTGTACCAAAGCCACTCATCATCCTTTCATACCTATCACATCTCTTGGTTTTCCCTTATCAATGGTCTAAGGATTCTAATCCACCTATCCAACATCCCTCCATCATCCCATCTAGTCCAAAACAAGTCATTCCAAATGCAACAAGCCTAATCCATATAATCTTACTATGCAACCTAGTGCATCATCCAAAATATTCCTTGGCTTTGTTCCTAGCCTTGCTGCAAACCTTGATCCTTTAGTCACGTTGTTTCAGGATGTGTTATTCCTAAATCAAACAATGTCATCATTGTCATCATCACATATCAATTGGTTTTCATCTTGACTAGGGACAAGATCATGTTTGTCCTAGGATTCTTGTGCATGATGGCTCACTTTCTTGTAGGCATCATTCATATACATTTGTCATGGTCATTATAGTGTATCATCCATAACATAATCACACTTCCCCATATCATTTGAAAAAGACAAAAAAATCAAACATTTGAAAACAAACAAAAAAATCATAAAACGACAAAATCCAAAAACATCATAAAACCTCAAAAAGACAAAAAAATCATAAAATCCAAAAATTCAAAAAATTCATAAAAAATTAAAAGACAAAAAAATTAAAACATGTCAAAACCCAAAAACATCCAAATAACTTTCAAAAAATCCCAAAAATAGAGTCAAAGTCAATCATGTCAGTCTTTGTCATTTTCAAACTACATTGCCTCTGTAACTGGACGTAGGCAAGGCCATTTGTCGATGTTCCCCCGAGCCATTAGGTCAATCCTTTAGGTTTGTCAAATACACAATAAAATCATGATTCAGTCCTTTTTCCTTGAAACAAAATCAATGGTCATGTCAAACTACGAGGTCTTTGCACATTGCTATGTAGGCAAGGCCATCTGTCGATGAGTCCCCAAGGCCCCCTAGGTCAATCTTTTAGGGTTCATCAAGTCAGTCAAAATAAATTGGACACTGTCAACTCAGATGTGTCATCATCATCTGAACTTCAAATACAAATCCTGAATCAACAAGACAAGCAAGCCAACATGTCTTCAAGTCAAATCAGTCATTTGTCAAATTAATCAAACCAATCAAATCGATCAAAACCAATGGTCTTATACAGGATGTGTCCTTCTTGAAACCAGACCTTGTCACTATCACACTTTGTCATTTTCCTTATACAAGTAGTTACATGATTGAAAACAAACTTTACATCTTATACAACATGTTTCTTTTCCTGAAACTAGGCCTTGTCAAAACAGTCCACTCGTCACTCACTTTGTCACTTAACATACTAGAAAACACTTATTGGAAATAATCTGAATGGCTATTGATCTTGTTGGTCTATTTTTATCTTTTGGATTTACTTTAGTCATATTACTAACCACCTCGAGGATGTCCCATGAAGGATTTAGAGGAGCGATGATGTCTCATGACTCATCTTTTATTTGATTGTTATCTACAGTTTGTCTTGACAAAAAGATTGGGGCAACTTTACCCTTAGTATGAGTCAAGACATTCCTTGTCTGTGACTATCTATTTTACAGATGGATGACCTTGCAGACCTTGGTCTATGTCATACCATGATGTTTGTTGTCCATTTGTCATATTTTACTGCCCAATGATGATTAAATGCAAAAGCCTTGCATAGAAAAATATATATATGCAAATTATCGCAACTAGCACTATCTCAACATCCAAGTCTTCCATGCTAACATCCATGTTTTTCATGCTAACATTCATCTTTTCCGCTCTAACATTTCTTCTAGTCGACATCTTCATCATCCTTATTTATTTTCCTCTATCCTATTTTCCTTCCTCTTCTAGTCCTCTCATCCATTTCAAGAGCACACTCGTGTTCTTTGAACCCATATGTCCTCTTGAGGGGGCATACCACTACTTCCTTGTCATCCTTCCTCATCTTACTTTCACTAGGGCATATCTTTTTCTTTGACACAACGCAATAAACTACATTGTATTAAAGAGGGGCAAATGTAGACAGCTAGAAATTCCCACTAGGCCTGTCAATTTATTAAAATCCCTTCTTCATCTCTAATAATTAAATAATATTAATTATTTAATTATTACCTAATGTCATTAATTATTCCATTAATTAAATAATCTAAATTATTTAATTAATTCACTTTCAACTTTTCTAACACAAATAAATTAAATTCTATTTAATTAAATAACTTATTTTCCCCTAACTTTTTGAATTAAATTTTCTATTTAATCAAAAAGTGAACTTGCTTTTTTCTCACAATGAGATAATGTTTTTGATTAGATAAGTAGCATGCTTATAGGGTGTTGTACCCTTCACACAGGAGCCCAAAGGTTCAAAAAGGAGCAAGTTCAAGCTAGAACATGAACTAGGAGAAACATAGAAACAACTGACAGACAACTGTAGAACAAAAAACAAAGACTAGACAACCCCAGAACCTAAGGGGACCAATCTGACTCTCGTCACCCTAGGTCGCAAAGAAGCAATGGATTTGGGGAGTCCCTTCTTCTTCCTCAGCACAATAGACCAAGAAGACTCAAAATCTAAGTCCATCGAGCGAGGCGAGAGGAGCAGATCCTCAATAGCCACCCACACGGAGCCATCACACAGAGAGGGAGCTAGTAGCAAAGAGGAGACAAGAGCACTCAAGGGAACAGTAGAATCGATCAAAGAGGGACAGGAAAGGTCTATTAGGACATCGATAGCAGTAGGTACCATGGAAGGGAAATCCAGACAAGGAGCCAAGATAGAATCAACTGCCAAGGGAGGAGTCGTCAACACAATGAGATAATGTTTCCATTATTTCAAAATGCAATTTCCCTCTTTGAACTAACTAATTTTGTTGAAAAATCAGTTAATTTCCTCTTCCTCTTTCACTTCTAATCTTATCCCATCCTGTCTCGATTAATTACATCCATTGATTGAACTAAAAATCTTATAATCTCGACCATCCATTTTCCATTTGTCTCTCTATAAATACCATTGAATCATTTATCATTTCGATCTTATAATCTCGACCATCCATTTTCCATTTGTCTCTCTATAAATACCATTGAATCATTTATCATTTCGATCATCTAGATTTAATATGAATTAGTGTTGTTGAGATTAAAACCTTCAATATTTCGTTGTCTTTGTCATAGGCTAGCTAAGTGCATAAAGAATTATAATAATGAGGTAATTCATTATTCGGTAACAAAATGGAGAAGTGCAATGAAGGTGAATCAATGGTGGTGTGAAGACTTTTGGTAAGATTGTTCCATGCTTTTATGTCTTTATGCTTATTTGTGCTTCATTGTATATTGGGGTTTGATTTATATGCTTTAGTGTCTAACCTTGAAAAAAAATTCCCTAATACACCTAGGTCTCCTAAATTGAGAGCAAAATAGGAATGGACCATTTGGAAGGGGAATTTTGAGGTATGCAAGATGGTTAGAACCTAAGGAATGAGGAGCAGCCACAAGGAAATAGAGATCAAGGTGGCAATAACTGAGCAAGAATTGAAGGAGAGCTTGGTAAGGACCTCAAAAGGGTAGCTCCATTGAAATTTGATGGAAAAACCATCAAAGATAGAGCAGAGGCATGGATAATTGAAATGGAGAAGTACTTTGGGCTCTAAAACTTATTAGATGAAACTAAGGTTGTATGGGCAACTTATCAGCTCTTTGGTGAGGCAGCCACATGGTGGGACAATGAAATGGTAGAACATAAATTGCTACCTAGAGAGACCAAATAGGAACAGTTCCTTCAACATTTCCAGAAAAGGTGGATCCCTCAACACTTTTTCGATAAGAAGATGATTGAATTCCAAAACCTAGCTCAAGGGAGTATGTCAGTGACTCAGTATTGGGAAAAGTTCACCCATTTTCTTAAATGTGTGCCTTACTACCAGGCTGATGAGTGCTTTTGAATTCAAAAGTTCATATTAGGGTTAAGTTCCTAGATTGGAGTAGAGGTGGATATACATAATCCCCATACTATGGAAGAAGTCTTTGAGAAGGCCACCAAGCAAGAGTAGAAGTTGCAACAGCTGTCCAATTTTTGACAGAGTTTGAATTCTAAGTCTTGGTTGAGGAATAAGAAGTTTCAAAAAGGAGAAAAACCTTTCCAGATCAGGAATTTGAAAAAGGGAAGTGACTCTCGGGAGAAAGGAGAGGACAGCAATGGTGGAAAGAACAAGAAGGCCAACAGCAACAAAGGTAATTTTGATAATTTAAACAAAAGAGCTCCAAGAAAGATAGGTCAAGAGGTCAAAAAGGGCCTCATGATGGGTGTTACACTACAGAGGCGATCATTATGCCTCAAGTTTCCCACAGTGTTCAAAGGCATGGAAAGAAGGAAATCAACATTAGATCCATGCAACAGTGGACAATAGACAAGCTAAGTTTCAAGTTTCGCCAATTTAGTTGTTGGGTAAGCTCTATGGTGAATCTATTTCTATTTTAGTTGACACTGGAGCCATTGAATGTTTTGTAGACCCAAGAATTATTTCTAAATTACCCATCAAACCTGGGACACGTGGTCAATTCTTGGATGGTCCAATATGGAAATCGAGTAGAGCGGGGGGTGGATTCATGTCTCTATTGTAGTGAGTTAAAACTTTCTAGTTTCTAGACTTGAGTTGATCTTTATGTGGCACCCCTAGGTTCTTATGATGTGATCTTAGGAATTAATTGGCTAACAGAAAAAATAATTCCATTGTGAACTATGAGGAAAAAACTGTTAGTTGTTTGGACAACCTAGTTAAGACTCATGGGTTATAGAGACCACTAAAGTTTAGGAAGATCTCAACCATGCAACTTAAGAGGGCTCAAAGGAAGGGGTATACCATCTATGTTGTACATGTTAGTGAACTTGAAAATATGAAACCTTATTTGGATGATTACTCTATTCTCAAGGAGTTCCAATATGTGTTTCCTGAAGAACTCACAGAGCTATCTCCTAAGCAAGAATTTGATTTCTCTATTGATCTAGTACTAGGAGTTGAACCTCAGTCTAAGGCCCATACAGGATGACTACCACCAAGTTATTTGAATTGAAGGCCCTGTTGCAAGAACTATTGAGCAAGGGTCTTATTCAACCTAGTGTGTCTCCTTGGGGTGTGCCAATTATCTTTGTTAAGAAGAAGGATGGAACCTTGTGTTTGTGTATCGATTATCAGATGTTGAACAAGGTGACCATGAGGAATAGATATCCTCTCCCGAAGGTTGATGAGCTATTTGATCAGATGAAGGGAGAAACAATGTTCTCTAAAATAGATCTCAGATTTGGTTATCACCAATTGAAAATAAAAGAAGAGGATATCCCTAAGACTTATTTTTGAACTTGGTATGGGCACTATGAGTTCACGATAGTACCTTTTGGTTTGACCAATGCACCAGCAACTTTTATGAACCTCATGAACAGTGTATTCAAGGATTGTCTGGATGATTTTGTATTGATCTTCATTGAAGCCATCATGATTTATTCTAAATCCATTGAGGAGCATGATAGGAATTTGAGGATAGTCTTACAATGTTTAAGAGAGAAGAAGCTTTTTGGAAATTTATCCAAGTGCTCATTTTATCAAGATAGGGTGCATTACCTAGGTCATTTCATATCATCGAAGGGAGTCTTTGTGGATCCCTAAAAGATAAATGTAATTGTTGAATGGCCAACACCTCAAAGTGTGATAGAAGTCTGAAGCTTCATGGGTCTTGTGGGATACCACAAGAAGTATGTACAAGGATTCTCTCAAATTGTATCCCCAATCACCTCACTCCAAAGGAAAGGGAAAAATTTTGAATAGACAAAAAAGTGAGAAATATTTTCAACTTCTAAAGGAGAAGCTCATGAAAACCCTAGTGCTGACTATACCTGATCCCAATGGTCAATTCACAATGATCATAGATGCTTCAAAAGATGGTGTGGGAGTTATATTAATGCAAGATGGAAAATTGGTGGTGCACAAATCAAGGAAGTTGAAACAAAATGAAATGAATTATGCACCACATGATTTGGAATTAGTTTCAATAGTGTATGCCTTGCATATGTGGATGAATTACCTATTGGGGAAGTCATTTGAGCTTAAAATGGATCATCTGGTATTGAGATATATCTTCACCCAACCAAATCTCAATGCACGTCAAAGAAGGTGATTGGAATTGCCTAATGAGTACGACTTTGGAATTGAGTACATTAAAGGAAAAGAGAATAGAGTATCAAATGCCCTTAGTAGAAGAAGACATCTGGAAGCTATAACCTTGACAAGATCCAACCTAAGGTGGCAAGAGATGCAACACTTGCAAGGGGATGAGCACTATGAAAGGGTAAAGAAAGCTCTAAAAGAGAATCCCTCAGGCCATCAATTTGATGGGTATGAGATTGAATTAGATGGAATCCTAAGATATCAAAGGAGGATGTATATTCCAGATTTTGGAGATCTCGAGAAGTTGGTATTAGAGGAAATCCACAGTGCACCTTATTCAGGACACCCCAGAGTTGTCAAAATGATCGCAGAGTTGAAATCTTTGTATTTTTGGCCTAAACTCAGGAAGGATATAGTTATATATGTAGCCAAATGCTTGGAATGTCAACAAGTCAAGGTTGTGTTGGTTGTTTTTTTGAGAACCAAACTTGATCTCACCAGATTCCTATGAATTTTCCATAATTCAATAATTAGCAAAGGCAAGGATTGGCCAACAAACAAGTAAAGGATTGATAAGCCTTTACTTCTACTCTTCGGGCTCTATGAAACCCAAGAGGGTAATCCTGACAATGTTTAAATGATATTTTGGTGTCATTTTATCATGAACATTGTGACAAATAGATGCATTCCTATAAGCTGCTAATTAGATAAAATCCTTCAAGGATTTGGCTAACCCTTTAACAAATTATTACCTAAAGCAAGGAATGAGTGGTACCTCGTAATACTTGACTATAATTAAAAGTGTAAGTGATTTTCATTAAGATTGGTGTTAGATTGGTTAGGTACATACCAGCTCATTTACTTCTAGGATAACCAAATTCATAGACCGATATTTTATCCATGGGTAACAGAGTCATATTTGTAACAAAATGTAATACATTAGCAATTGAACTCAACATTTATGAGTTATTGATATAATTCTTTGCAATACACAACTCATAATATCATAAACAAAAACTACTTAGCAATCCTTGGATTTCATCTCACAAACCTATGATTTCACTAAAGCATTTAATTAGTTCAAATAACTAAAGCATAAATAAAACCATACATTCAACTAGAGCAATTGAAAACAAATAAAAAGATATTTGATCATTCTATTCATATTTTGAGAAACAAGATACATAGGAGAGAATTTGTTCTAGAATTTGTAGCTTTCATTCATATGTTGTTGCTACTATTAAACTATTAAGCCTGTTGCAAACTAGAATGTTCACCCTAGACTTTGTACTATTCTATTCATCTGTGCTTAACTTACAAAATTGCTCTTACATGAGCTTAGTATTTTCTCCAACTAGAGACCACTCGAACCTCTCCTGTAATTGGCCTTGAATTCCTATTTATAGAAACATGGGAGCAACAAGCTTCGGGCCAAATTACAATTTTAGTCACATTTTAGATTTGATTTACATTTGCATTTCAATTTCAAAACTCCTTGGACGGTTACATTTGCAATATTGTAGAAAGGGGGAAAATGCATAAGACAAAAACCATTTTCATTCACCGAAGAAGATTTACCCACCTTACAAAAGGAACTTTCATCGTTGAAGTAGCATCAAAAACTCTCATCCACTTTGGCCAAAAAGGTTCTCCACATCAACACATAAGACAAACTCCAAACCAGGACTCCATTTTTGCAATGGTTCATCATCTTCATCATCTTCAGAATCAAAGTATGCATGTTCCCTTCATGGTTCTGTTGAAACTAGAGAATTTGTCTCACCATCATCAGAGTCTTCTAGACTTGCAAGTGTAAGAAGATACTAGGCATACTCTAGTTCATCTTTTGCCTCATCTTCCATGGCAACATTAGGTTCCTCCATATAAGAATCGTAAGTCTTGTGGTCCTTATCTTTCTTCTTTTTCTCTTGAGACTTGGTCAATTCCCTTGACAAAGTTTCCTCTTTCTTTGCACTTTGTTCTTTCAGGAACACACCACTAGGCTCACCCTAGTCGCAAACAACCCTACTTCTTAGGTTGTAAGTATTCTTAGCTTCACCACCCATGAAAGTAGCAAAATCTTTCTTCATTGTCTCTAGCTTTGCAGAATTCTTAGACATGTTCGGCTTAATTATGGGTGTGTCATCCTGGGTTTTATGCCTCTTGACACCTTTATGCTTAGGTTTCCTCTCTGGCCTAATGCTTGACTCACCGGGCTTACTCATTCTCACAAAATAATAGGACTGGGGTTTGTGGACTTTCAATTGTAGCAGAAATTCACAGGTTTATGCACTCAAAGACAAATTTGTAGAACAAAAAACCCCCCATACCACACACAATTCTAACCAACCCAAGTGGGATCTACAAAAAATTAAACCCTCGCTAGCCCCAAGCATTCAAAGCTTACAAATCGCTCAACAATTCACTAAACCAACCAGCCTATGCATAATTTATGTGGAAGAAAATGGATATTTGCTTACCTAGGAAAAAGGTCTTTGATCCCTCTGCAACAGCTTGTAAGGCCCCACCTTGTATGCAACTAATACAACCCTACTGTACTATGTGTATTCTATTGATTACCAGTGAATCGCATCAAAGATGATGAATGAAGTGTTTTATTATTAATGTATTATATTAGCAAACCTATTTGGACTCTCTAATACATCAAAACGAGAACATGTTTATATAACAAAATAGAATTGTTGGATTTTGAATTGTTTCAAGAAGGGGAATAATTGACCCTTGTATCATATATTGTGTTTTATAAGTAAGGATTGCTATCTAGGTTAAATAATTATACTTTGAATCTCTAACTTCTTAAATTTTCATCTTATAGAATTATGATGATTTATTTAGCGATATGTAAATTGAAAAATGAACATCTAGTCTTACTAGGGTTAATGTGTTATGGGGGGGATGATTATGATTTACAAATAAAATTGCAATGAACTAGTTGATTTAATACGAAGCTAGGAGGGATATTGGAGTTAGATCTTACTTGGAAAATACTGATGAGTTTTATGTCTCCTAAGGTGGATATTGGTAGTGAGTGTGACCAAAATATTTATGGCTTATATATGATGGAACACAAAGGTTGGTTGACTACAAACCGATATGCATGGATGAAACATCAATTAAGTATGGTAAGACCACAAGCACGTGGTAGAAGTGAGTAAAACATATTCTATATTTAATTGAGTTATAGTCAACAATTATGAATAAATTAAATAAAAGTAAATTAAGTGGAGAGATGAATGATTCTTTCTAATTGTAGTATTTAATTGATTTAAGATAGGTTTTTAGCTAGATATAAATGGTGTGAGTTAATGTGCAGGTATAAGAATTATGTCAAGGATAAAGAGAGGACCATATAGACCTAAGTAAAGAACCCTTGTAATAAAAAAAATGAAAGGGGTGTTAGTATTTAATGTTGGAGTGTTTGTGTTTTAGGGCTTAAGGTTGGGGTTATGTGTTAAGATATTCTATGAGGGTAGTTAAGAGTGTGACTAAGAAATTAGGGGTTTGTAAACCCTCAATTGGTGTTGAAATTCAAATGCATTCTTTATGGTAGTTTTAAAAGGGGTTTAAAAGTCTATTTTTAAGTAGTCACATGTTTTTTAAGGTCCTAAGATAGGTATATATAGGGGTTGGGGGCTCAATTATAGCCATATCTTTGACCATATCTAAGATATGACCCTCATTTATTATCTTTTTTGAAAAGTGACAAATTTGGGAGAAAGGAAAATGTTTTGGTTTTCACACCCAATTTTGAGATGTGACATGAGAGGGAGAGTGAAAGTACTCCATCCCCCTCTTAATAAAAATGGAGACTTTTGAGATGGAGTAGATTACACTCCTTCTCTTCCCACCTCCCCAAATTTTTTCACACATGTGTGAGCACTTGTGGGAGATTGTGCTTGAAGATTGAATGAAAGAGTGACAAGTGTCACTCCCTCATTCAAAGAGATTCAAGTTGAATTTATTTTATATCTCCTTCGTGAAGAGAGAAAGGTTGTTACCCACTTTTCCTTTTGGAGAATTTTTGGTTAAGGATTAAGAAGGAGGGAGGAAAAATGAAGGAGATGAAGAAACTCTTGCATATTGGAGTCGAAGGATTCAAGTTTGGTCTCACGTTGGAGGAAAGAAGACTCATCCCCCAAACAATGTAGAAAGATAAGTCTTCTTCTCCTTGCAAATGATTGGTTATTTCATTGTGTGATATCGTTTATGTATTTACTTGTGTTTGAGTAAGAAAATAGGATATGGGAGTTTATTCCTTGAAGTAGAATGCATATGTTGATAGGAGTGATTGTGTTGTATAATATTTTAAAATCTCTTGAGGTGTATGTGGAGACCCCTTCATCATGGGTCTAAATGAATGTTCTTGCTCGAAGGTATGGCTAAAGCTCATGAGGCTTCATAACGCCATTTAGGTAGGGTGGAGAGCAAGCTTTATTCATTTGTGTGTGTTAATCATTGTATTCTCAAATATTATTTGTAATTTGAAGACTAATATTTTGTTGTAAAAGGGAAGGATGTGATAGGTTTATGTTAACAAAAATGGTTTCATATGTGCAATTGCAAGTGTTGGATAAGAAATATAGTTAGTGTTTTTGTTATCAATGAAAGAATCTAATATTAAAATATAAGTAGAATTCGGGTATTATGTAATGAAAAGCTAGATTATAATTGGAAAAGTATCTTATCCTTATAGTTAGATTTTTGAAAAGGGAAAAGATTGTGAGATAAATATGCTTGTGTGTAGATGTTCATTTAGAGTAAAAGAGTTTTAGGAAATAGCTCATCTTTTAATTCATTTGTTGTTTAACTCTAATGTTGTAACCATTATGGTATTTAAGCTGGTGGATTGTTCAAAAGAGATGTTGAGATTTTTTTTTTAAAAGATCTCATGATATTTTAACTAAATAAAAAAAACAAAAGATTAAACTAGTTAATCCTTGTTTTCTTTGTTTTAAATGTATATTTATATCTTCAACATAATATTTAATTAATGCAATAGTTATTTTCCAATTAGTTACTCTTATACATACACACACACACACATATATATATATAAGTGATAAATGTGATACCTCAAATGCAATCATTTTTCTAATTGAAAGAAATTATTTCCTCATATAAAATATAATATACGTATACATATAATAAATTATATATTTTCTATTCGAAATAGAAAATTGAAATTTTAATACTTTATAAATTTAATATATTAATTGTTTATGTTTTAAAGTTTAATAAGGAAAATAATAAATAGAGATATAAAAAAAAGAGGAGGTCGGCCTGTACAGCCATGCCCCTTCTCTAAAGGGAGGAAACTTCCATGTGGGAGTTGCGCCTGCCCCTACTCTCAAATTTTCTTTCCATATTTTTATCAAAATAAAAATATAATAAAAAGGAGATTTGTATTATTCTTTTTTTTTTTGGATGTTTTATCAATAGGAAAAATCTAAAATAATAATATTTGCTACAAATTAAATGCAACAGCATTGAATGGAAATAAAAATGAGTCTATTTTCTACCATAATCAAACTCAAATGTTAGGAAATTCATAGCAAAAAAATATGTAGTTGTGTAACTAAAAGAAAATAAACAAATAAAATATTTACACAGGTCTGTAAAAAAAAAATACAATGGTGGGGAACTATCTTTTAATCTGCATTTAAATTATTACACATAACTGTTAAATAGTAAAATGAAATCAGTTCTTGTAGATTTTAAATAAATAAAAATAGAGGAAATATATATACAGGATAGTAACTATATATTTTTATGATGAATTATGGAATACAAAAAGTGGCAAAATTGAGTATTGTTCAAATACATGCATATCCTGTAAGGAAATACCTGTGCAAACATATATTTGGATCTGAGTGAATCTTGCACAAAATGAATAAAATACGAAACCAGTGTGAGTATAGTTTCTCAGAGAACATAGTATTCAACTAAAATTAAAAATAAAATAAAAAGAGAATGAAAGAAAATCAGAGTAAACTATGAACATTTAAAATTATTGCAGGAAAATGTAAATAAAATATTCTTAGTAGAGCAGAGTTTGGGAAAATGGATGACTTCCCTGGTAGCCTAGCAACTCTATGACTATAATACCATGCTATCCAAACCATGGCGAGGCTTGGCATAGGAATGGGACCAAATTTGTGGATGCGGCACTAAATGGTTTTTTTTTTTTTTTTTACCTTCTACTATATTTTCTACAAACCTAAATCTTAAACAAGGAGAGATCATCACCGTTGATTTTAAAAAGAGATCTAATGGCTCTTAAAGAGTGGAGTAGAGGAGTTAAGCTATTTATATATAATATATATTTTAAGTTCAACACCATATGGGCAATGGTGCCTTGCATCAATTAAGAACATTAATGGCTATAGATTATTATGCTGGATATGACAACAGTTTGGCTGGGTTAATAAATTTAGTAGAAGTATGTTGGATATGACAATAGTTTGGTTGGGTTAATAAATTTACTAGAAGTAGTATATATCAATAAGTATGTAATGTAATTAACCAAATGATTAATTATTAAATAAATATTAAAAACCGTTAACTATGTAGGTTAAACAATTGTTATTATGCTTCTTATATTTCAAATTAATTACATCAATTTTGGTGAGGCAGTTATAATATTTTGTTAAGGATTAATTAGCAATAAAATAATAGTATATGGGTTCACCCCGCAGTGCAACGGCAGTTGCAACACCGTGTGGAAACGGTGGTCATGTGTTCAAGTCTCGCCGTGAACGCTGGTATGGAAGGCTGCGTGTGGAGAAGGTAGGCCAAGGATCTGTGGTGGGACCTATGACTGATGGTTGATCGCCTGCAGCAGAGATAAGGGTGTATGTGTGCTGGAGGAAGGTTGAGGTTGAGTCGGCAGGCAGGCAGAAGGTATGCTGGTAGAAGTGAATGGGGAGGACAGAGAGACGGAGATGGAGAAAATAGAAATGGACTGGTATGAACACCAGACAAACATGGGGATGAGATCCCCCACCAATTGTGGCCTCACTGGTTCAAAGCTCCAGTCAAAAGCGTTCACCGATCAAAAATAATAATAATAATAATTTAGTATTATTATTTATAAATAGATTGATAATATCATTATTATCATTAATGTAGAACTAATGAATGTCACGATTTTGGTTAAATAATTATCATTGATAAAATATTATTTTTTTTTTTTTTAAAAAGGAGAGAAGTGATATTCATATGAGTTTTAATAATAATATATTACTCAATTTAAGGTTAATAATAATATTATAAATCTGAAATTTAATAATATCATATTGAAGCTAGATTTAATAATTTATTAATTATTTGGTTAAATGAAAGTGATATTAATAATGTAACTTGGGAGTAAATATAATTATTATTTTTGAGCATTTAAGTTCCATTAAATATTACCACTATTATCCATTCAAGATCACCATTTTTTTTTTTAAATAACAATAAGGTTCCTAAATTTATTAGCAATTAATCATCAACACGATATTGCTTCTAATATTGGGTTGTCAATAAATAAATGGATTATTGTTGAGTTGTTGATTACATAATAACAGTCTTATCAATGTTTAAGTGAGAATCCAATAATAATAATAATAATAATATTAATTGATGAATTGTGATTAAGTAAAGAGAATACTATTATTATCTGGTTAAGTAAAAAAAAATATTATTATTGATGGGTTGGTGGAATAATAATAATAATAATAATAATATGCTAATGTTTAGGTTTGATAATAATATTATCATTGAGATTAGTGGTTTATATATATATATGTGTGTGTGTGTGTGTGTGTGTGTGTGTGTGTGTGTGTGTGTGTGTCCTTGTGAAGGAATAGCTATGGTAACATATCAAATATAGCTCCAACCACGTTCTCCATGCAAGGCAATTTTGTAATGGCATTTAGAACATACACTAAGTTATATACGAAGTTAATGTGTTTTCTTTATAATAAAAAAAAATATTAGGTTTTCTTAGTGTAAAATTGTGGGCATGACACAGCTTTCCTTAGCTCCTCACGCCTTCTCCTCTGGCTCTAGACCAATTCCTCAGCTCTCAACAATTGTAATTGTGAAAGAAAATTGGTTGACAACCATCTTTATGGCGAATTCTTGAGGTGTGTCCACCATTAATTTTCAAAGAGAGCTCGTGTGAGTGAGCTAACAACCAGCCACCTCGATTTTGAATCATAGTTGTTGATCATCTTGATTTAAAACATGATCAATGATGATCCCCAACCCTCTCACCATGATTTTGTTTCAAGCGATATCCTCAAGATGTTGCCACATTACCTCTTATTTACCTTAGTCACCTCTTATCTAATATCCATTGTGCATCGCCACTTTGGTTCATGATTCTTCAAGTGAATCTGTGATGCATTAAGACCAGACGATGAGGGGAATATTTCATCGCTCATTATTGATACATGATTTGAACCTTCATTTGAAACCGTGATGGCTTTAGGTAGGGTGATGGGTGCAAGGCACAATAGTTCCATCGCCCATCGCTAATTCATTTCACAACAATCAAAATATATTAGCGATGAAGAATTCCTAGTGAAGGTCAAGAGCATACCACATGTCCATATGACAAGATCAAGGGCTGAGAATGCATCACCCTTAGCAATATTTCATATCAACGATGGAACATTTGAACAAAGGATCTCATTGCGCATCATTGATTCATAACTAAGAACTTACGAGCAATTAGCGATAGCGAGAAAGATTAACAATACAGAGGATATTGCTTACATCGTTCATCACTACTTTGAAACTCAAGGTAAAAACTCTATCCGCAATGAGCGATACAAAGGAAAAATGTTCATCATGCATCACTAATTTGAGGCCAGTGATCTAAAGACAATATGTGATGAGTGATATGAAAGGCGATGAATGGGAACTTAAGCGAACCAATGATGCACATGCTCATATGTTGTTTTAACAAGGGGGCCTCCTAGGACAACGTAAGATAAGGCCATAAAAGGACTTAAAACATTTTTTGCAAATGATGTAAAGGCCAAGCAAGGTTGAATTTCCAACCTCATAAAATAAAAGGATTTCTCAGACCAAGGCATATGTGGAGAATTTTAGTGATGAGCAACCCTAACCACAAGGGGTCGGTCACCGAGCATGAACTTCAATGACTCAAGTTGTTTCTCACATGACCGGGAACCAACCATAGTAGGTCAACAAAGGAATAGACCGAAAGGCTAAGGGTTTAGAAATAGGAGAAAATCCTCTAAGTAAAACAACTCCCCATATAAAACCCTAAACCCTAACCCTTGATAGACCAAGATAACCAAAGGAAAAGCACTTTTGAATCATTAGAACATGGAAAAAATTTAAAGTTCCACCTAGTTGAATATGTGCATCTAGTAGGGCCTCTCTATCCTCATGACACACCTGATTTCAAGTGGTAGGTGATCATCATGGACTTTATATAGGGGTTTCCCTTGAGTAAAAACAAGCATAATGTCATCTTGGTTGGTAATAGTCAATAAATTGACTATGGTGGCACATTTCATTCCAGGGAACCTTAAGGATGGGTCATTGACCTTGGCCAATAAATTTGTCCAAGAGATCTTCCATTTGCATGGAGTGCCTGAGACTATCATACCTGATACAGATACTCAGATGATATCCAAATTTTGGACAACCTTGAATGTAGTTTTGGGAACTAAGTTGAATTTTAGTTCAACATATCATCCTCAAATCGATGGTCAAACAGAGAGAGTCAATCAAGTAGTAGAGGATCTCCTCTAAATGTATTGTATGGACCAACAGTATAAATGGGAAGAGTATCTACCCCTAGTATAATTTGCATATAATAACTCTTTTCATGCGTCCTTAGGTATGGCACCTTTCAAGCCTCTTTATGGGTGA
Organism: Sequoia sempervirens; assembly: GCA_007258455.2. Lineage (NCBI taxonomy): Eukaryota > Viridiplantae > Streptophyta > Pinopsida > Cupressales > Cupressaceae > Sequoia > Sequoia sempervirens. The sequence continues at coordinate 391,818 of VDFB02048966.1, forward strand.
AAGTGTGGTACACCCATTAGCTGGGACAGATTAAAAGACAGGATTATAGTGGGTCCCGAAATGCTTAAGGAGATGGAAGAGAAAATGAAACTCATTAAGGGTAGACTAAAGGAAGAAACAAATAGACAAAAAAGCTATGTCGACAAGAATAGAACTTTTAGACAATTTGCAGAGGGGGATAAATTCTTTCTGAGAGTCAAGCCACATAAGAGCTCTATTACTTTTGGAAAATCTTCCAAGTTGGCTTCTAGATATGTGGGTCCCTTCAATGTGCCAGAAGTGATTAACCTGGTTGCGTATCGAATTTCTCTCCCACTTTCTCTAGCTTGACTCCATAATGTATTTCATGTTTCTTTGCTTAATCCATACAATCTAAATGTAGCTCACATGCTTGATTGGCATTCTTTACAAGTGCAGGGTCCAGGAGTGGTGCTAGTGAAGCCCATTAGAATTTTGGATAGACACAATGTCAAGTTGCAAAATAGAGACATTGTTCAATATAAGGTCCAATGGGACCAATATTCTAAGGACAGTGCTATGTGGGAGGATGCAAAGGAGATAGAACACTCTTTTCCTCATTTGATTTATAGATAGACTATTAATGTTTCATTGAGATACTATTGCTCTAGCATTTTTGGAATTTACATGTTATGTTATTTTGGCTTGAATACAATATGATTGGATGTTGAAATAGACATATATGATTCAGTTTTGTCTAATAGGACATCAAGACGGTGTCTCTTTCTAGTGGGGAAGGATGTCACATCTCATATTTTGCTTACATTTAATAATGTTAAGTTAATTGAAATAATTGGAAAATGAAATTTGTCAAGTTTTGATTTGTGATGGAATTTAAGATTTCAATGACATTTGAAATATGGTACATACATAAACTTTATGATTTAATGAATCATTTCATTTTAAGCATCAATTGAATGTTACTAATGAAAAATTTGCAAGTGCAAGTGTGTGTAAGTGCAAGAACAAGTTGAAGAATGAGAACATGGTTGAGGTAGGAGTATTTAGCTGGATGACGATCAGTAAGCTTGTTGGAATATGGAACGTGCACACACCACTAAAAATTCATAACATTGGAATTTGAATTTTTACAATTTGGTCTAATATCATTTTCATGTGAAATGTGTTGATGACTAAATATGTAAGCTTCTGGAAAAACAAATTTATAGATCATTTTCTTTACCTTGATTATTTGATGTTTACATTTCAAAAGAAAAGAAAGTGGTAATGTTTGGAATACATTATATTTATTTTCTCATGAGTCCTTAGGAGAATGATTTGAGTTAAATCCTTTTAAAAATAATTTGAGAGCGGATTTCTTGTAAAAGAAATAAATAATAAGAAGAAATGAGGAAAGATTTATTTGTTGTTTGAAATTTATTAATCCAATAAAAAATGTTTGAGAAATCACCAAATGCAAATAATAAATGTTCTATTTATTTTCAATTTAAAAATTAAAAAAAGATGGTGTAGACACCTAAATTTGGCCACTTACATTTGGTCAAATTTATCCTTTTTCATCTAAATATCATTTTATCTACATTAATTAAGTAATATTTCTATTATTTAATTAATACCCCTAAAGTCCTCTAAATCCCTAAGGTATTTAGTTTAATAATTAAATACTTTACCCTTTATTCCTTTCCTCCAAGGAATTAAAGAAATAATCCATTTATTTATTTAACTTCCATCCCCCATAATCTACACTTAATCCTAATCCACCTCTTAATCCCATCATTGGGGATTTGCACATTCCTAATCCATGATTAGGATGTGTCACATCCTCCAACTTTTGCAAGTTGGTTCCTAATCCTCATTATCCACCTAAACTTCCTCTAATCCTTCATCAACTAGCCTAATCAACCCATTGGTCAACTCTCCCAATCCCCCAAAGAATTTTTAATTCATTTTTGTCTTCCCAAGGTCCTTTTGAGGAATTTTTAACTCCTCTCATCCCCCAATTTAATATTAAATTCCTTTTCTCTTTCCCAAGGAATATAAAATTCCTTTTATCCTTTCCATGTACAAAAAAAAGGAATTTTTAATTCTTTTGGTCAATCTTTGATCTCAACCCTTGATCTTCTTCCCCATTTCAATCTCCACCATCCATTTCAATCTCCCTTGCTAAATGGCTAACACTTGGCCATTTTTGCATTCTCAAGCATTCAACCATTCCAACCACAATCTATCGCATTCATCCCAAGATTTCAATCTCCATAGCCAAATCCTTGCAACCATGGCCATCTTGCATCCACTTTGTGATAAAATCAAGCTACAACAAGCCGTTATGCTTCTGAAATCAATATAGAACACACATATCAAGCCATCAAAAAGGGTAAACAAATTCATCAAGCTCAAACAAGGTAAAATTGATTTTATTTTCATTTTTAAGTTTGAGTTTCATCTTTAGCCCAATATTGAGTGTTGTCTTTGGTTATTTATCTCTTGCTTGAGTTTATTTCTTGCATTCTAGATGGGGTAAAAACATTGCACACAGATGGATTTGAGCAGATAGAGGGTTGCCCATGTAACCCATAAAAAGAGGAGAGAATCTCATTGCAAGAGGTGGGGAGTGGCTAACATAATGGAGCCTTCCAATTTTAGGGAAAACATAGATTTAAGAAAAGGAGAAAATCATGCAAAAGTAGAAGGGGAGATAGCACGAAAGAAAAAAAGAGATTTTTTTCCAAAAATCAAGAAAAAGGAGGTCGACTTGGGAGGGAAAAAAAGAAAAAGGAAAATTGAGGATCTCACAAATTTCTCAGTTGATTGTGAGAAAAAACAAAGGTAGGATTGGTTACTTTTGGAAAGTTTCCTTATATGCATAGTTGCCTTCCCTACTTCACCGAAATGCGCTGGTTTTTCCATTGATATTCATAGTTCTAGATTGGAAACTATTTCATTTTTGTATTCCTATGAATGGATCTCTACATATGATTGTCAATGGGTCTACCATTTTGGCATCGACCCATGGTTGATGTAATCGTGCTTCTCTTCCTAAATCTCAGACACCTTTTTCTCATTACATAAGTTGATACTATTGAGCCATTTTTATTTATTTCTCAATATGTAAACATCTTTGGGTTGCATGTACTTTGTTTGTGATTGCATGTATAGAACCCACAGTTCATACCATGTTGGGGTGATTGGTCGACTAAGATGGTCACTATAGAATGCTCGGGTTGAAACCATCGAGCCCCTTTGTGTAATAAACCCAGGCCGATACTCCCACAACTGTCTCTAATTCGCCCAAGATTAAATACATTAGAGAGTATTATAGGTCAGAACCATGAACTGTACCATTGATATAATTTCTAGTTGAGTCACGTCCTATGGAGGTAATTAATGTGTGTTACCTTGCAAGCTTTCCTTTGTAATTAATCAATATCTTAATCCCAAAACTAGTTATTGATAAGACACTTCTTGCATTTGATCCATATGGAAGCTTAGCAGTTTCAAGCCTATCCACTGTTCTTTCGACAATTAGTTTCCATACTTATCATTCCTAAAAATTGCTTATTTTCATTAAACCTTAGCTCTCATAAAAGAACAATTCCATCATTCTAATCTCAACGTTTGTTCTTTATAATTTAACATGTTGATAGATATGGATCAATTTGTATCGTTCCATCATTTGGTGATGTCATTATTTACAAATGTTAACAATTGTTTTAAATAAAATCCTTAATAGGATGAATAATACAATATTTATCATTCCATATGATTCTAAATAAAACTTGATATATAAATATATATATACATATGTATTTTCATACCATCATTCAATATAAATCTGTTTTAGCAATGTTGAGTGTTCCACTTTCACTATTCTCAGTATCTTGCCTTAAGCAGTGTTGAACGATAGTTACCATATCATTCTAAAAGATTCTATTGTATGAATGATATCAAAGGCCAAATGATAGCATTCTTATCGTTCATAACAATAACATTCATATTGTTCTTAATGATAATAAAGGGTTTTAAATGATGTTTAAAACTGAATGATAGTAATTGTATCATCCTTTAGATAATAATGTCTTGAAAAGAATGAATAAATCTGAATGATATGTATCGTTCTGAATAAGTTATCTTTAACTAGACTATGTTTTTAAAATAGAACGATACATATATCGTTCTAAGGTGCAGAATGATACTTTTATCATTGTCAAAATTGCCTTGAAATGTATGATTTTGACTCTTAACCAACTTAAATAACCATTTGATGTTCTTTCATTTGAAATGAATGATGACTTGGTAGTAAAATTATAGAACGTTCTTATTAAAGAATAGAAGAGAACATTCTTATTAAAGAATAGAATAGAACGTTCTTATTAAAGAATAGAACAAAACGAATTAAGAGTAACCTTGTTATATATTTAAACACCGAATGATCACTCTTTGAAAGAAAGCCATATTGAATATAGAAATGTATAGACTCTGTCTTAACTCATATAAATTTTGGTGTCGATTACAATTTATTTGAATGAAAATGATCTTGTGATATTTAAACTCAGAACGTTAAGTCTAGAGACTGCTCTGTAAATTATAATCTTCAAGTTATCAATTGAAACTTGTTATATTTATTATAGTTCAAACTGTGCATGAATGAGTTTTCTGATGAAAGTTAATGTTTCTTTCTAATCAATAAGAACTACTTGTGGTATGGATCTTTCTTTTAATCAAAAGAACGTATACACATACTCGATTTTTTAATAGAAGGCCATATACGTGTACATGCATACATCTTCCATTTATGCATATACACATACATGCTATATACCTTCTTTTTTCATCAACTTATTCGCTTTACTTGAATAATGGATACTTTATTTCATTTGTTAGGAAGAAAGGAATAAAGGCATTAAAATGTTACTATATGAATACCAAGATGTGTGTAAGAGAATCTATATAGAGATCTAGATAAATGGTTGATTGCTTGTTGCATAACCTTTTGGAAGTATTAAATATGATTTAGAGTACTATGCATTGTGTTATGATGATTCCAGTTTACATAGTAAACTCATATAGATTGTGCTTGAAAAATACTTTGTTTTATTTAAAATTACAAGTATAATTTGATAGACTATTGCATATTTTATTTTATGATGCAAGTGGAAATTTTAATAGAAAGATATACTCTTTTGTATGTATAAAGTCGTCTTTTGCAACGGGTGCCGAAAATGGAATTACAAAGGGTGTAGATTTTGCTTTTCTGAAATCTATCATCTAGTTGCTATATGCAGCATGTGTTTGGCCAATCTTGTAGCCCATAATGTTGAATGGACTAATTTTATGTTATGACTCTCTGCCATTTCCTAACATTGATCTTGCATGTTCTAAATGTAGATAGAAATGCATGTAGTTGTTAGGCACGCACCAGATTCCACCTTGCATATCATATTCTCTTTCTAAATATGTCTTGTAGGGTGAGGTATTCTTCAAGTTAGGAAGAATTACGAGGAAGCGTAGCTTCATGGTTGGGTGGAAAAGCGCCTGAACCATATTCTCGTCCACCAGATGCAGCGAGTGTTGAAGAGGAATCACATGGAATTCCATCTTTTGATTATTGTACTTTGTACCACATGATGTAAACTTGAGTTGACTAAGTGGTGATGTTAGCCTGAGTCAAACTATGTAACTTAACAATTTGACATTTAGAAATTAATATAAATTATATTTTTGGACATATTGTGCTATGATAGAAAATAGTTGATTGATTTATGTCTTTAATTTAATATTCATAATATCACATAATTGAATTATTTTGGTGTTATTTAAGAATGACAAATTACATTGAGACAAGAAGTTATGACAAGTTGGGTGCCCATGTTGAGTGTGTCAAACTAGGAGTTACAAGTTATTTATTTGTTTATTATTATTAGTGGGTAATAAAGAATCTTCATGGGTGGGACTGAAAATTGTATCAAATTTGGGCACAAACTTTTAGGGGTTTAGTGACAGTTTTGAAAACCATTTTTATTTCCCAACTTGTTTATTGGTCTATAAATTGGTTCAGTTTGAGGAATTGGTTTTATATGAGAATTTGTAGGTACATAGGTGCTATTGGAATGTAACTAAAATTATTCCAAGTTTATTGTTGGTGAAATACTCCTGTAAAGACTTGTATTATAAGTGTATTGTGATCCTCTTTCATATTTGGTAATAAATTGTGGAATTTTTAAACTGTGGTGTTTTTCTCTCAAAAGGGTTTTCCCCAAGTAAATCATTGTGTCATGGTATAAATTTTTATCTATTTAATGTTATATTTCTCTACTTTATCTAATAAGTTTGGATCATGTTTTAAATTTTTTGTATAACTCACCCCTTCAAGATTAGCATAGGCAGTTGTTTTTGCGTACATTGCTATCTTACAAATAGTATTAGAGTCTGATCACCTTAAGTTTTAGTTCTTAGATAGATTTTTTTAGAGCTAATCATTCTATGACTGGGATCTTGTACAAAAGGAGAACTTTGTGATCTTTATTGTAGGAAATAAAGATGGAAATCACATCAATGATATTTGAGGTAGAAAAAAAATTAGACAGGAAATTTGAGATGTGGAAATTGAAGATGGAAGATCTATTGATTGACCATGATTTGTGGGATGTTTCTAATGCAAATTTTTAGAAGCATATGGATGTTAAGATTAAGGTGTCATCTACCTTGTAAATCGTATGTCATATTGCATGGTCCAACATCCTTGGAAAGTGTCCCTAGGCACTTAGGGTGTATTGGGAAAATATTTTATAGTATTTATTCTCACCATTGTTTATATTACATTCATAAGGGGTGATGAGTTCCACTAGCAGCAATAAAGGTGACTGGTGGGGTAAGTGCAAGAAGATGGGGGGCCAAAAAGGGGTCTTAAGTGGCCAATTTTTTTTTTTAAATCAAAAAATACTAACTTTAGATGAGAAATTGAGGATAATTACACTAAAAAGTTTTAGATGCAACAAAAATGAGGATTGCAGTGCTTCAGGTCTACTTTCTAAACTACTATTTAAAAAAAAAATGGTAGAGATTAAGGGGTTCAAAAAAGGAAGCCATAGAAATTGATGGTGTTTTTGTCAAAAAAACATAACATTGCATCTATTGTGGCTCCCTCAAAAGGTTAACTTTTTTTGGTATTTTTAAAATTGCTTCGGTGAGAAATTAGCTAACATCATGTAGTTTATGCTTGATTTTTCTTATTATTTTTTAATGAATATGATTTTTTACTAATTTTCAAAGTGGACGCATTCTGAAAATAGAAATTTGGTTGTGGCACTCCTATAATTTTTGAAAACTAATCTAAAATCTTTTTTTTAATATGTGTAGAATGGAGTCTAGTTTATAAAAATGTAGTTTATTTGAAATTTCAATGAATGGTTAAAAATAAAGTTAAAAATACCAAACATTGGTTTTTGACAAAAAACGGACACATAAACAAAAGAAATTAAAGATGAAAGCCTTAACATAGTCAAAATGTGAAAAAAATTGCATTGTTAAATAGTTAAGAGAGAGCCTAACATTAACCAAGTGTTCAATTTACTTGACCTTGAAACACGTGCAAACCTGATGGTTGCCACAAATGAGATTATGTCAAATTTTGTAGAATATACAAAAACACATCTTTGGAGGTTGGCAAGGCACTCAAGTGCATTATAATGCGCTCGTGTTATGTCTTGCTTGAAATTATTTTTGTGCAAGTTTATTAAATTTATGTTTGATGTATGTATGTTTGTATATATATTTTAATGTGTGTATGTATGTTTGTGTGCTTAAATGTATATGTATGTATGTATGTATGTGTGTATGTATATATGTATGTATGTACGCCTATATGTATGTACATATGTGCGTATGTATGTATGCATGTATGTATGTATGTATGCCTGGATGTATGTATGTATGTATGTATGCTTGTATGTATGTATGTATGTATGCACGTGTGCCTTGTATGTCATGTATGTATGTATGTATGCCTGGATGTATGTATGTATGTATGTGTATGTATGTATGTATGTATGCCTATATGTCTGTACATGTATGTATGTATGTATGTATGTATGTATTTATGTATTTATGTATTTATGCTTGTATGTATGTATGTATGTATGCTTGTATGTATGTATGTAAGGGCTTTGGGTTTAGGGTACACATGAGGGTGAGGGTATAGGGTATAGGGATAAGGGTTGAGGTTGTAGGGTTTAGGGATAGGGTTTAGGTTTGAGGGTTACAGGATAGGGTTTAGGGTTGAGGGTTAATGGATTAGAGTTTAAGGGTTTAGAGTTTAAGGGTTAAGGTTTTAGGTTTTAAGGGTTGAGAGTTTAAGGGATTAGGGTTTAAGGGTTGAGGGTTAAGAGATTATGGATTTATGGATTAGGGTTGAGGGTTTAATGTATAGGATAGAGGGGTGAGGGTTGAGGTTTGAGGGATAAGGGTTTAGGGGTTGATGGTTGAGGGATTAGAGTCGAGGGTTTAGGGATAGGGATTATGGTTTAGGGTTGAGGGTTGAGGATTTAAAGGTTTATGGTTTAAGAGATTAAGGTTTAAGGGTTGAGGGGTCGGGCTTTAAGGGTATAGGGTTGAGGGTTTATGGTTGAGGGTATAATGTATAGGGTAGAGGGTTTAAGGCTGAGGGTTGAGGGATTGTGGGTTTAAGGGTTGAGGGTTGATGGATTACGGGTTTAAGGTATAGGGTCGAGTGATTAGGGTTAAGGGTTTAATGTATAGGGTAGAGGGTTTAGGGTTTGAGGGTTGAGGGTTGATGGATTAAGGGTTTAAAGGTTAAGCGTTGATGGATTAAGGGTTTAAGATATAGGTTCGAGGGATTAGGGTTGATGGTTTAATGTATAGGATAGAGGGTTTAGGGTTTAAGGGTTGAGGGTTGATGGATTAAGGGTTTAAGGTATACGGTTGATGGTTTAATATATAGGGTAGAGGGTTTAAGGGATTCAAGATTAAGGGTTGATGGTTTAAGGGTTGAGGGATTATGCTTTAATGGATTAGGGTTGAGGGTATAATGTATAGGGTTGAGGGTTGAGGGTTGAGGGTTGAGGATTAAGTGTTGAGGGTTGAGGGTTGATGGATTAAGGGTTGAAGGTATAGGGTCGAGGAATCAAGGTTGAGGTTTTAATGTATAGGATAAAGGGTTTAAGGGATTAGGGATTAAGGATTGAGGATTTAAGGGTTGAGGGTTGATGGAGTAAGGGTTTAAGGTATAGGATTGAGGGTTTAATGTATAGGATAGAGGGTTGAGGGTTGATGGATAAAGGGTTTAAGGTATAGGGTCGAGGGATTAGGGTTGAGGGTTTCATGTATAGGATTGAGGGTTTAGGTTTTAAGGGTTGAAGGTTGATGGAGGGTGCTGTCATAATAGTGGTTTACAATTCCTGAGAGGAATGAATTTTAGCTAAAATCACATATTTTTAGAAAATATAATGATTTAAGCCTTAAAAATTTCCATTTTAAGGATTCCAATTGAAGAGGGTTTGATCAAATCACCTTAGATCAAACCCCCTTGGATAGAACCTCGCTAGTTTTAAACCATACCTATAAATGCGTCTCCTTTACACCTATCAAAATGCTGATAAAAAATCACTTTTGATTTAAATTTTGGGGGATCAAATGAATTCATTTAAAATTTATTTCAAATGATTATGGTATTCCTCAGAACAAGCTATCCAATGAATATAATTTTAATATGTTTTGGTTTTGTTATGTATTTGTTTTAAGTTTTATTAAACATAGGTTTTATGAAAATGAATTTCTTTGTTCTTCACATGTGGAAAAATAGAAGATTATCAAAAAAAAAGAAAAATATGAGTAGATGAAGTCCTTGATCCAACAAAAAATTAAATTAAATTTTGACATATACAAAAAAGATGCGTTATAAAGTAATTCATTTGACTTTGAAACTTGATTAAGGAAAAAATATTCAATACAAGACTATCTAACCAAGTGGAAGCACTAGATATCAAAGTTAAAATTTAAATTTGAAAGAATTAGAATTTTATCTTTCATGGAAAAAAGTTATGTGTTATAGTCACTTTTAAAAATGTTGTTTTTGAAAAATCAATTTTTGTGGGAGATGGAAAAAGAAAAGTAATTTGATTCCAAAAAATTTTTTTAAAATATTTTTAGAATCTACAGACAAAATTTAATGAGACTTTATTTTGTACCATCTTCAAATTCCTCATAGTTTAGCCGCTATAGGTGCCCGAATGTGAAGATTTAGTTAAAAATAATAATTTCAGTGTTCAGTTTGGCCAAAAATTGTAAACCACTATTATGAGATCACCCTGGATTAAGGTTTTAAGGTATAGGATTGAAAGACTAGGGTTGAGGTTTAATGTATAGGGTAGAGGGTTTATGGTTTAAGGGTTGAGGGTTGACAAATTAAGGGTTTAAGGTATAGGTTCAAGGGATTAGGGTTGAATTTATAAGGTAGATGGTTTAAGGGATTAGGGATTAAAGGTTGAAGGTTTAAGGGTTGAGGGACTAGGATTTAAGGGTATAGGGTTGAGGGTTTAAGGGTTTAAGGAATGAGGGTTTAAGGGTTGATGGTTTAGGGTTTAGGGATAGGGATTAGGGTTGAGGGTTGAGGGATTAGGATTGAATGGTATAATGTTGATGGATTAGGGTTTAAGGTATAGGGTTGAGGGTTGAGTGTTTAAGATATTAGAGTTTAAGGGTTGAGGGTTTAGGGATAGGGATTAGGGTTTATTATTGATGGATTAGGGTTTAGGATTTAAGGGTTGAGTGTTTAAGGGTTGAGGGATTAAAGGTTGAGGGTTTAAGGTTTAAGGGTTGAGGGTTTAAGGGATATGGTTTAGGGTTAATGTATAGGCTTGAGTGTATAGGGAAACGTGGTAAAACTTCATATCTCACACAAAATGAGACATATGTAGCACTTAAAAGATGTCATAATTACTTTAAGAAAGGTACCATAGATGTAATTCAACCCAACCCCCTATTGACACATGATGATAGTTGAAAAACCTTTACAAAATCAACTTCTTTAAAATGCGAGTGCACTTTGGAAAAGTTAAAATTTGGTTGTTTTGTTTAGCAAGCCAAAATGTGCTTGTGTTATAACACAAGTGTGTTTTTTCTTGCTCTAAAAATGGTAAAAAAGGAAAGGCACTCATGATCTAGGCCCACATGCTTTTTTATTCTCATGGTCTTGTGCGTGATCTGACAAAAAAATGCTTTTTCATGTTGTTGGGGAAAGCACATGCAAATTTTACACACTCCACCACCTTTGCACCACCTTTGCACCACCCTTTTTTGGTTTTCCAACTTAGGAAGGAGGAAATAACATAGATTTTACATGAAATTTGATTATATGAACTGAAATTTTCATAGTTGTAGTGTTGCAATGTTAATTATGATTTTATTGTTATAATTACACATTATACATTGGAACTCTTCAATAGTTTTTAGTAATTCTATTAGAGTTATATAGAATTGAACATTGAAAAGGAAGCAAGTTCGTGAAAAGATAAAATTCTCGAGGATTTTGATGCAAGAAGAAAAAAAACTATACATAATTGGGTAATTTCTCAAATTGAATCTCCGATTTTAAGGTATGTCAAGTCTTTATGCATGTTTCTTTATCACTTCCTATCGTACATGCTTAATATAATGCTTTGATTTTTTTATCATGTTGATTTTAGGATTAGATTTTGCTAAGTATTCAAAATTATGAGTGCTCAACCTTTTACCTTAAGAGTTAATTCAGCCACTATGTGTTTTTGATTGTAAAATATCTTACCAAATTTTGAACATAATTGGGCTTTCTAGTTAAACGCTTTAGTAATTTTAATCTTCTCTTCCAATATTTCAAAATTTTCATTTAGTCTCTTAGTGCTTATGTTATTTAACACTTCCACTCTACCTTTAGCATCATCACTAGTTTTTTTCTTGCACTTCCCCTTTAATGCCTTTACATATCAGCATTTTTTATTTCTCATTTAATGCATTTGTATCTCAATGATTTTGCCCTATGTTTCAACAATTGCATTCTTTTATAAACTAGCTTGGTTATCTTATTCAATTATATATCTAAATAACACTGAGAGATATCTTAGTGGAGCATATGGATTTTTGGGAGTATTTATATTATTAATATGTAATTTTATTTTATATGTGCATTATTGTTTATATTTTATTATTTAAATTATTTACTTAGAAGTTGAGATAGTGAAATTTATATTAAATTAAATTTATGTCTTTTTTTTTTCATATGAAATGAAAATAAATATAATTTTATTTGGAATAATAATTAAATGTATTATAGTGTTTTATATAATGATTTACTTTAATTTATAGTAATTGGATATATATATATATAGAGAGAGAGAGAGAGAGAGAAATCAATAAATTAATGTGTATTGAATGGAAAATAATAATGAAATATAAGTAGAAATTAATAATATTCAAATAAACAAGAATGCATTTTATTTATACAAATGTTGATTGTATTGAAAACATAAGTATAGAATTTACATTAGTTAATTTCTAGGGCTTTAAACCTATATTATTTTGTTTTTATATTTGCAATTTACTTTCCTATCTTCATTTTTTCATATTTGTTGAATGTGAATGGAGGCATAATTTGTAGTCCTTGCATAGACTTGACATGAGCAATTCCCACAAATACTAATCATGTTCTTTCAGTTGGGCCTATATCAATAGTTTCTTTTTGAAGAGTTAAACCTTGTATTTTGTGTATCGTTAATGCCCAAGCTAATCTTAATGATATTTGTATTGAGCCTCCCCATTGAATTGGTGTGATTGGAATAGTAAATGGATGTTGATCGTCAAAAGGTATTCCAAACTATCAAATTTGACCAATACATATGTTGGTGGTTGTGGTGGTCCTATTCCTGGTTTATATACAATATGTTGAACCAATCCAAGAGCTCCATTTACAAGGCCTGCTTGTATCCACAGGTTTGATGTTAATATAACTCTTGCATTTATACTCAATAATAATTTAATATCTAGTTCATCATTTGCACCCTCTTAGATGTTGCATTGCTAGTGCCATTTTTTGTTGGAACATTGCGTGCAACTAGTTAAATGCTAATGAGTATTTTTTTTCCTATTATGGATGTGAAAAATTTTATTTGTTGAAAACAAATGAACATTGTTTTCAAATTCTTCATTGGTTGTTGCATCAAGTCTTGTATTAGATCTTTTCATTAGAAGTATCCAATCATCTATAGTAGGGTTTGCATCTTTAATATTTGCTAGAAGTTGACAAAATCTTTGTTGATCATTGTTTAATCCATCTTGTCTGAAAATGTGATCTAAAGTAATGCCATTTGTGAATTCTTCCCATATTATTCTTGCTCCTCTTTTGCTGCTATATTCTGGTCTATCATTAACATGTGGTAATTATTCAAGGTCTCCAACCAAAATCAATGATATTCCTGAAAGTAATTCATAAATATTATGTTGAAAATTATTTGTGATAAACATTAAATTGCAGTACATATAAAATCAAGTTTGTTAAAAGAAATAATATATGATGTTTTAATTTTGATTGAGAGACATATCTACAAAGTTTTGATTTGAATTTTGTGGAAAAGCTTGACAGAGTCGACAATTTATGTTTTCAAGCAATTTTTCACCTAGAAAGACCATTTCATCAATTAATATATATCCGATATGAGCTATTTTTTGTTGAAAATGTGTTAATCTTGTCCCTTCAAGTTCTTTGAAGTCTCCTATTGGAATTATCAATTTTGAATGAATAGTTGATGCTTTGATATTGAATGTTGTTATTCCAGTTGGTGTGAGTAGAAGAAGGTGAGATTGATTTGGAATTGAAGATTTCTAAAGTGCTTATTTTATTACACCTATGACATGAATTTCTTGTTCCTGTTGTTCCTTGAATAATCATAAACAATGGAGATTTATTTTGATTCACATGGTAGTGTGAAAGGATAATATTAACTACTTTATCTTGTTTATTGCTAAGATTTCCATAGCTGATAGATTGTGGTACATTATGATGAGTTAGAGAGCCATTAATTTTTATGGTGGTAATGAAATTGATAGCTTCATTTGTGTATTGTTTACTTTTGAAGTCTGTAGACCGATCTTGTAACATACTAACCCTTTAATGAAGTAAAAAAAATCTAATTTATCACCATATGAGTAAATAAATTAAATAACAAACCATTGCAATAAAAAAAATTATTTTCTTTATTGATCAAGATGCATTACATAATACAACATGGATTTCCATTTCATCATAACAAATCATAAGTTACATCCATACAAGAATGCATACATTTACATACATAGCTCAAAGAGCTTTACAACAAATAGTTTTAAGATGGTCCAGGATCCTTCCTTTCAAATCTTGGTTCTTCTGCCGCCTGTTGTGGAGGAGAAGCATCACTTGGGCACTTTTTCGCCAACCACAGACTCTTAATGGTGTCCCCCGCACATCTATCATTCGATAGATGGCCCTTCCCTTTGACGAAGAGATTGGTAGAGTAACTGATAACGAAAACCAACTGAGCATAGTTTTGTGTCCTACATAACTAGAACTTGTAATCCCATAATCTCGAACTAGCATGTAATAATGGATCACAGTGAACTTACAGTGTAGTCTCGGTAGTCACACAATCCATAGTGGTGTCTTGGACATTACACTACTTTGGCCAAAGTGTTACATTTAGTATTCCTACTGAGAGTCATTTATCACATACACTACTTAGGGTGAATTTGACTTAGGCTATCTTAAACTACGCATAGGTATTGTCCTTCAATGGATATTTTATCACACCAGATTAACCTATCACCATTTTAATCTACTTGGAATAAATCTACTTAAAAATTAAGTACAAAAGCTCCCTCCCATACTAGATTAACTATCCTAGGAGTAACACAAGCTTTCCTAGTTAAATCAATAACTTTAGCTGGGTGTACCTCAAGTGTCTCTTGTATTCAATCATTCCTAGTATATAATATCTATGATATACACCAAACTCCTATTATGGAGTACTTACAAGAACAACATAAAAATAGCATAAAAGCTTCAATTTCCTTTTCAAATACACTCTTAAATACTTCTGTTGCACATATAGAAAAAGACATTTCAAGCAATCATAGAAAACATACCATTTCTAAGTAAATAACAAAGAAGAAGAGTTCCTTGTGCATGTTATCGCTTATCCAAATTAATGATAGCAATGCAGCCCTCTCCAACAGTAATTAGCTTTACAATCAACTTATCAAGGATATCTTAATAACTCTACCTCACAAGTTGATAGCTTACTTCCCTCAAACAACAATGTTTCCTCTCAATACAATAGAATTATCACTATTACTTGCTCATAAAATAAAGCAACTTTGGCTGGAAATAACACAGAAAATAATGAACTACAAAAGATATGTAATCTCTTGGGAAAGAATGTGTCCCTCACAAATGAAATGGTTTAGCTATTTATAGAGCAACCAAGCAACCTCAAAGCCTACAGTTTAGGCATGTAAAATGACAACAAGCTTCATGCAAAGCAACACATGAAACCTATTAGAAAGGTGGTGAATTCTCAAGCTAGTACTTAGCTTATTCACCGGTAGGTCAACTTGTTTTGTGACAACAATCTAAAGACTTATTCAATCAGCATATGTATAATTGGAATTGTCACATAGAAAAGACTTCTATAGAAATTAAAACTCAAAGGTGGTGCCAATTCCAATTCCTTTTCCTTCATATTTGGTCTGGTTAAACTCAGTCAATTCCCATTTTATGATAGCAGGTTTCCATCGATCCATATGGTGGATGAATCGACTTGGCAATTTAATACATTAGACAAATTCAAGCATAGTCTCAATGAAGGCGTCAACCAAGTCAAGCATATAATAGACAACAATATCAAATGTAATGCAATGACTTATATCGTGTGTCATTGAAATGATAATCAGTTTACACTTAATAATCATAAGCTATTAAATCGGCTTTATTTGACATGGTCAATATCGACCTCCATTTCATAGTCTCTATCGACTATAAAACAACCTTTAATATATCGGCTTCAATAAATAAGAGATAGTCAATTTCAATTAACATATATAATATGTTAAATATATATTATTATATATATATAATATATTATATACATATATATATTAAAATACTAGCATGTATTTATATATAGGTATATATATATAACCATTAATATATATATATATATATATCATAAGCCTATAATGAAAGCATACATTTGATATATATATATGAGTATAGACAAGAAAATATATAATAAACACATTATATTGAATGTATGCATATATATACATGTATAAATGTATATGCCTCTATGTACACATATGTGTAGGTATATCTATATTGATGCATCTGTATGAGTGTGTACATTCACCAATGTACGCATGTATCGATATACATATGCATATGGATACATGTATATACTACACACACACATATATGTTCACATTCGTTTCACATATAGCCATTCCTGATTACCATCATATTGATAAGTGTTTACGTGTGGTACATCTATACATATGCATATACGTGTCATTAGATCCTACTAACATGCATGTGCATATATAAACATACTTCCACATACATCCCACTTGTCGATATAACCGTAATAGCACAAGAAATATCTCAAAAGCTCAAATAGATAAAAATCACCCAATGCATGTAAAAGTAAACAAGACTCTCAAATGTAGACATATGACTAGGGATGACTTACCTATTACCCACAAACTAATTTGACTCAATCATTCTAATGTGGTGTCTGTATTTGCTCAAATAGTTTACTTTTACCGGTTACCCGACCAAGATCTTCTCCCGAGTGATACTTCCTCTCCACCTAGAGGAATGGAACACACACTTGCATCCATTAACACATGCAAATGACAGTCAATTGTTCATAACATATGCAGTATACATAAACATTTCCAAAGTTAGAATAATAATAATTCAATAACCTTTCATTCACATATATGCAATATTTCACCAACTGAGATAACATCAAATGGCATAACATTCATGTATTGATAACAAGGTACAAGCATAATTTATTCATCTCCAGAATTCACATTACATTCATATTTACCCTATGTAGTAATAGTAAATAGTAACTACACAACTAGGGTGTAACATACTCCCCCCTTATGAATAATCGTCCTTGATGACCTAAGGTATTATTTAAAACACAACAACTAACAACACATTATTCAACATTCTCAAAAGCGTCAAGAATATGAGGAAATTTTTGTTGAATTTTTGCATATTCCTCCCAAGTAGCTGAGTCTTCTACGTACTGGTCCCACTAGACTTTGCACTGTAAGACCTCTCTGTTACGCAAGCATAGCTTACATGTTCCTAGAACCTTGACGGGCTCAAGAGTTACTACTTTGGGGTCTTGTACCTATAAATCAATCCAATCAATTACATGATTATCCACCAGTATATACTTTTTAAGGTAGGATGCATGGAATACATTATGCATTGTGGAAAGAGATAGTGGCAAAGCGAATTGATAGGCTACTGGATTCACTTCCTCTAGAATCTCAAAGGGTCCAACATAACGCGGGGCTAACTTAGAAGACTTTCCAAATTTAATGGATCTCTTGTGAGGTTTCACTCTCATCAATACTTTGTCACCTAAGGAAAAATTGTGGGGCACTCTCTTAGCATCAGCGTAGCTTTTCTTCCTATTGTTAGCTTCAACTAACCTTTGCTTAATAATCTTAACTTGCTCATCCATTACTGGACCAAGACTCACTCAATCCTCAAGTTTATCCCAACTTCTAGGAGTTTGACACTTTTGGCCATACAAAGCTTCGAAAGGATCCATCTTTATTGTAGAATGATAAGAGTTATTATAAGAAAATTCAACTAAGGGTAAGTAATCCTCCCACTTGTACTGGTGATCCATGTAATACATCCTATGTAGGTCTTCCAATAATTGGTTTATCCTTTTTGTTTTTCCATATTTTTTTAGATGATATGCTGAGCTAATATTTAACTGAGTCCCTAGTATAGAAAACAAGGTTTTCCAAAACCTATAAGTGACTCATGTATCCCTATCTGAAATAATCTTTTCAGGAATCTCATGCAATCTAAACACTTCCTGCACAAATTTTCTTGCTATGACAGGTGCTCCATCAATTAGGTTCCCTAGTATAAAATGTGCTACCTTTGTAAGCTTATCTACTACCACCAGAATGGAATTGTGCTTATTCCTTGACATAGGAAATCCTTGCACAAAGTCCATACTTATGACTTGCCACTTCCTCTCTGTTATATCGTGTGGGTATAACAAGATTGTAGGATGATGATGCTCAAATTTCACCCTTTGACACTCAAGACACCTAGCCACAAAACTAGTGACATCTCTTTTCATTCCCTTTCAAAAGTATAATGTTTTTACATCATACATCATTTTCATCACTCCAGGATGTCTAGAGTACGGCAATTTGTATATTTCCTTCCATACCAAATTTCTTAATTCCTTTACATCAGGTACATACATTATACCCTTATATCTAAGTAGTCCATTAGGTTCAAATTAAAAACCTTCATACCTAGAATCTTGTGGATTATCAGTGAGTGCTTTCTTAACTTGCAATTAATACTCATCCTCCTTGCACTTTTTGAGTACTTGCCCCTTGAAATCAATTTGAATTGCTATTAAGGAAGCAATGTGTCATCTTGGACTTAATGTGTCAGCAACCCAATTTTCTTTCCCCTTAATATAACTAATATTAAAATCATAGTCAGCTATTAACTATAACCATCTTCTTTGTCTAACATTCATATTAGGTTGAGTAAAAAGGTACGTTAACCCATTATGGTTAATTTTCAACTCAAAAGGCTTTCCTAGCAAATAGTGCCTCCACATTTGTAATGTGTGAACCACAACTGCTAATTCTAAATCATGTGATGCATAATTCATCTCATATGGTTTCAGCTTCCTAGATTCATAAGCAATTACTTTCCCATCTTGCATCAATACACCTCCTAACCCTTCTTTGCATGCATCAGTAATAACCATAAAGTTACCTTCAGGATCTAGTACCTATAAGATCGATGTGGTGGTTAGTTTTTCTTTGAGTAGGTCAAAAGCCTCTTGAAACTTCTCAGTCCATTCAAATCTCTTTCCTTTCTTTTGTAAAGAAGTAATTGGTAAAGCAATCTTAGAAAAGTTTGCAACAAACTTCCTATAATACCCTACCAAACCCATGAAACTTCTTACTTACAACACATTTTTGGGTATAGGCCATTCAATTACTGCTTTGATCTTAGCTAGATCTACAACAATTTCGTCTACCGAAATCACATGGCCTAAATAATGTACCCTCTTTTGCAAGAATGTACACTTGGAAAGTTTACCATACAACCCATGTTCTCTCAAATGTTTTAGGACCTTTCTAAATGCTTGCAATGTTCTTCCTCTTTTCTAGAATAAATCAATATATCATCTAGAAAAACTGGTACAAATTTGTCAAGGTAATCCCTAAACACACTATTCATTAGGTTCATGAATGTTACAGGTGCATTAGTTAAATCGAAAGGTAAAATGGTGAACTCACAGTGTCCATATCTGGTTCTAAATGCAATTTTAAAGATATCTTCATCTTTAACCCTCAATTGGTGATATCCAGATATCATAGCTATTTTGGAGAATACAATGGCTCCCCTCATTTGATCAAAAAGGTCATCAATGTGTGGCAATGGATACTTGTTCTTAACCGTAGCCTTTTTGAGCATATGATAGTTGATGCACAAACACAATGTATCATCCGTCTTAACAAAGATGACCAGCACTTCCCAAGGTGAAACACTTGGTCTTATCAGTCCTTTTGACAACAATTCATCCAATTGTGTCTTTAGTTCCATAAGTTTAGTGGTTGTTATCCTATAGGGTACCTTAGAAATAGGTTTTGACCCTAGAACTATATCAATAGAGAAATCAAATATTCTATTTGGAGTCAACCCTGGTAACTCCTCTAGAAACACATCTGAAAATTTCCTTAATATTGGATACTTCTCCATGGATATCTAATTTTCTAGTTTCATCTATTTCACCATCTTCTAGTTCTTGTAAACTTTGGAACTCTGAAACATCCCTATCCTTTCCAAGTTCTTCAATATTTATGGCAAAGAGTTTACACCCTTTCTTCTTAGCTCTTATAAGTTGCATTCTCATAATTTTTCAAATCCTAACCTCTCTAGGTATCCCTTGGAATTTAACTTGATTTCCAAAATCATCTAGGATTTCTAGTCTTTGCATGAAAATATACTTTTTCCTTATGTTTCCACATCCAATTCATTCATAGGATAACGTCATATGATCCTAGAGGTGCGACATAAAGGTTTACTTCTGTAGAAAAACTAGGTAGTTCTATCCTAGCTTTGAATAGACATTGATTCACTTTTGCTCTTGTCTGTTTTGCATACTCTACATCCCAAGACTTTTCCATGTGTCCCACCTTCCTAGATAATTATTTATCTATTCTAGGTGAAATGAAATTCTTAGTTGCACCAGTATCAATAAGAACGAAAATAGGTAAGCCAAACAAAATGCCTGGTGTTTCGACTGGAGTTACTTGGTACTTTGCCTGTTGATCATCCACAGCCTCATGTTTCTTTTGTTGAAACATTTTATGTTGGGTGGGTAATGGATTGCCATATGGTCATGATCTAGAAGTTTTATTAGGACATTCACTAGCATAGTGATCCCCTCTACATATAAAATATCCTGTAACTGATCCTCTTTTCCCTATGGTTTCTCCAAACTTGTTGATATTTTCATTAGCCTTATTGGTATTACCTATGCTAGAATCATTCCCTTTTCAATATCTCCTAATTTCTTTTCCATTATTATGGAATCTTTTCCATTTTTTCCTTGGAACATTTTGCACAGATTCCTCCTTCTTTGGAACTATCTTGATAGAAACTTTCGCAACCTTCTTTTGCTCTTTTCTTTCTTGACAAGTGGAATTAGCTTTAAGCTTTTGTTCCTACTTAATTTCTTTTTCATATAAAATATCTATTGTTGTTGGACCATGCATATCCACTTCCCCTCCAATCTGACTATTAATTCCCATTATAATTTTCCTAATGCAAAAACATTCATCCTTATGATATATGGGAACATATGTAGAAGTCGAGTAAACTTCTCCCAATATTCATTGACTATCATGTTACCTTGTTTCAAACCCTAGAAATACAAGATTTTTTGGTCATAATATAGTTGTGGAAACCATCTCTTATGAAAAACCTCTATGAATTCCCCCCATGTTAGCTTCCATGAGTTAATATTAAGTTCTAACTTCTTGTTCATCCACCAGTTAGAGGCTTCTCCCACTAACTGATACGCACCCCATGCGGCAATAGTAACCTCATCATAGTTTCATATTTCAAAATACTTTTCCATTTTAAAAAGCCACACTTCAACCTCATCACCTCCAACACTACCATCAAACTTGGGTCGGATCATCTTCTTCATGTCCCTAGAAAGTTCAGAAGACACAAGCTTCTTATTCCTTTCAATAGATTGCGTGGGTGATTTTTCTTTCTCATGATTATGGGTTCCATTATGCCCATGGGAAGAATTTTCTCCTTCTTTCTCATTAATGGGGACTTCCTTTTCTACCCTATCCTTAACTCTTTCTTGTTCAAGGTTAGCCAACCTTGCCAAGATTTGGTCAAGCCTAGCCTCAACTCTAGTGGTTCCTTGTCCAACCTCCTAACTTCCACCGAGATTAGTTTGTGTTCTCACATATATCTTCACCATGCTTATGTGATTGAATTTTTTCCTAAATGTTTATCCATGTTAGACTAAACTATTTTATCAATTATCTTATGGGAAAATTAAAAAAATGCATTCATTTGCACACAAGAACTCCACATAAGACTAAGCACATGCTTCTTTTGATAAAATCATAATTTTATTCATTTCATAAGGATTTCAATATCCTTTCGATTACATGGAGTGACTATTCAGATAGTTGAGTGGAGAGTATCCTTCAAATTCACTCTCTGACACATAACTTAAAGGAGTATAACCTACTGACTGAGACAATTGTTGTTCCCTATCTATCTATTCATCTCTCATTTGTTCATACCTATCCCATAAAGGATAATAATCTTTGGATTTATCTTTTGATACATAGTTACATGAAGCAATGTCAATATGGTGTTCATCAACAATGTAGTCTACACTTTTTGCAAACATTTTTTCATGAGACCATTTCTAGTTTGGCGGTGTCCTTGGTACATATCCCTTGGACTCGTTACTTGAAGAAATTACTATTACTTTAGCCAGTGGTAGAACCCTAGGATCCCTAAAGATGAATGCCAGACTAAGACTTTCTTCTAAAGGCATATCCCTGGAAAGTAGTAATGACTCAGACTTTTCTAGTGAGATGGTTGGTAGGTTATTGTACATAGCCTCCATCTTCATCTTCCTCTTCACATCATTGATCCTAGCAAGTGCGTGACTAAAGGTTTTAGTTTCACTCAACTATATGACATTTTCGTAGTTGGTTCCCTCTATGGTTCTAATGATGGCGCCCCTTTCCTTCTTAGCCTTCAGGTAGTGCTCATTTCCGATTACTAACTTTCAAGTCATTAATTTGAGATGTACCATCCTGGCACAAGAATTCACAACATTAGATAACGTTGGACAGAAAGAATGACGAGCTCATATATTCCAAAGCTAAACCTAGCAGCTCTAATACCACATGTAACGTACTAACCCTTTAATGAAGTAAAAAAATTATAATTTATCACCATACGAGTAAATAAACTAACAAACCATTGCAATAAAAAAAATTATTTTCTTTATTAATCAAGATGCATTACATAATACAACATGGATTTCCATTTCATCATAACAAATCATAAGTTACATCCATACAAGAATGCATACATTTACATACATAGCTTAAAGAGCTTTACAACAAATAGTTGTAAGATGGTCCAGGATCCTTCCTTTCAACTATTGGTTCTTTTGTTGCCTACTGTGGAGGAGAAGCATCACTCAGGCACTTTTCCGCCAACCATAGACTCTTAATGCAATCCATCTCACATCTATCATTCAATAAATGGCCCTTCCCTTCGATGAAGAGATTGGTAGAGTCACTGATAACGACAACCAACTGAGCATAGTGATGTGTCCTACATAACTAGAACTTGTAATCCCACAATTTTGAACTAGCATGTAATACTAGATCACGGTGAACTGATAGTGTAGTCTCGGTAGTCACATAATCCATAGTGGAGTCTTTGACATTACACTACTTTGGCCAAAGCGTTACATTCAGTATTCCTATTGAGATTCATCTATCACATATACTAATAAGGGTCAATTTGACTTAAGTCTATCTTAAACTACACATGGGTATTGTACTTCAATGGATATTTTGTCACCCCAAATTAACCTATCACCATTTTAATCTACTTGGAATGAATCTACTTAACAAGTACACAAGCTCCCTCCTGTACTGGATTAACTATCCTAGGAGTAACACAAGCTTTCCTAGTTAAATCAATAACTTTAGCTGTGTGTACCTCAAGTGCCTCTTGTATTCAATCATGCCTAGTGATGAGCCCAAAATATGCTCATGATTTGAGTATTATGTTGTATTTTTTACACCCTTACCTTTTGTTGTTAATGGTTGTTTTTACTCTTTAAAGACATTTTTATCAGGTGGTATCCAATAGCAATACATTCCTACATTCCTGCAGCCTGACATTTTTGTATGTCCATATTAATTGCTCTGTTTGACTTCCCAAATGGCTGATATAACGTATGTAGTTTTTGAATGATGAAATAGATTCAATATGTGATTAATGAATGAATATCATGTATTTTCCACGCATGTTTTCTTTTGCATCGGTTACCTTGTGTTTCGCAGGTTGTTGAAGAGAGCATGAACGAGTCAAGCGCAGCTGATCTCGGCCTTGCAGTAAAGTCCATTTCCTGCACGACATCGAGGAAGTTGTTCCAGCGAGGACTCTCTGACCGAATTGTTGGGAATGAATTTAAATGTTAGTTAATCTAGAAAGAGTGGAGTGCTAGATTCTCTCTGGATCGGTTTGAACGAATACACTCATTTATGAAGTATGTTCCTTGGTTTCAGGATATATTTGTATCCACGTCTTTCTTTGTTAGGGTTAAGTAGTTAGTTACTTTCCTGATTTAAATAAGTGTTCCTCCTACGCGAGGGAACAAGATAGATAGAGAAGCAGATTATGTAAGAGTTAGTGTCCTAATAAGAATTAGAGTTTTGTTAGTTTTCTAGAGCAGAACAATCAATGTAGATGACTTCGAGTTATGAATAAAATTTGATGAAGTTATGAGTTTGATCTTTGCGTAAATTAGTTGATGCTTGCTAAGGGGGGCCACTTAGTAAGTATCTGTAGTTGAGTAGTTGTTTATCTTCTATTGATTACAGGTTAGATTTCATTCTTGTAAATTTTAGTACAAACTCAGTCTTATATTGTTCCTGCAGCATCGGGAATCCATCCCTGTGTTTGTTCCTACAGCATAAGGCCAGTTCATGGTTTGTTTCTTAGTAGCAGTTGTTATGATTTCTGCTTTGGTTAAGTTATGTTTGAGTTAAGAAGGCTTCGCATTACTTTCCTGTAGCATAGGTAGAATTTCCTCCAAGTATTTATTTCTAATAAGTTATGACTAAAACTGGTTCTTAGTACACATACAGTGCTGCTCCATTTCAAGTATATGTTCCCTGGTTTGACAAGTAAATGAACGACCATGAAAAGATATTAGTCGCCTGCTGGAATGTCCAATTCCCAGGTTAGGTTTTCCCGTGATTTTCATATGCTTTTGTGGACGCGACCACCTAGTATATAATATCTATGATATACACCAAACTCCTATTATGGAGTACTTACAAGCACAACATAAAAATCGCATAAAAGCTTCAATTTCCTTTTCAAAGACACTCTCAAATACTTCTATTGCACATATAGAAAAAGACATTTAAGCAATCATAGAAAACATATCATTTCTAAGTAAATAACAAAGAAGAAGAGATCACCATGCCTGTTATCGCTTATCCAAATTAATGACAACAATGCAGCCCTCTCCAATAGTAATTAGCTTGATAATCAGCTTCTCAAGGATATCTCAATAAATCTACGTAACAAGTTGATAGCTTACTCCTCTCAAACAACAATGTTTCCTCTCAACACAATAGAATTCTCACTATTACTTACTCACAAAATAAAGCAAGTTTGGCTGGAAATAACATAGAAAATAATGAACTGCAAAAGATATGTAATCTCTTGGGAAAGAATGTGTCCCTCACAAATGAAATGGTTCATCTATTTATAGAGCAACCAAGCAACCTCAAAGCCTATAGTTTAGGCATGCAAAATGACAACAAGCTCCATGCAAAACAGTACATGAAACCTATCAGAAAGGTGGCCAATTCTCAAGCTAATACTCAACTTATTCACCTATAGGTTGACTTTTTTTGTGACAACGATCTGAAGACTTATTCAATCAACATATGCATAATTTGAATTATCACATAGAAAAGACTTCTACAAAAATTCAAACTCAAAGATTGTGCCAATTCCAATTCCTTTTCCTTCATATTTGGCATGGTTAAACTCAATCAATTCCCATTTTATGACAGCAGGTTTCCATCAATCCATATGGTGGATGAATCAACTTGGTAGTTTAATACGTTAGACAAAGTCAAGCATAGTCTCAATGAATGCATCGACCAAGTCAAGCATATAATAGACAACAATATCAAATGTAATGCAACGACTTATATTGCATGTCATCTAAATGATAATTAGTTTACACTTAACAGTCATAAGCTATTAAATCGACATTATTTGACATGGTCAATATCGACCTCCATTTCATAGTCTCTATCAACTATAAAACAATCTTTAATATATCAGCTTCAATAAATAAGAGATAGTCGATTTCAATTAACATATATAATATGTTAAATATATATTATTATATATATATAATATATATATTATATATATATCTATATATTATATATATATATATATCTATATATATATATATAAATACTAACATGTATATATATATAAATGAGTACAGACAAGACAATATATAATAAACACATTATATTGAATGTATGCATATATATACATGTATAAATGTATATGCCTCTATGTACATGTATGTGTAGGTATATCTATATCGATGCATCTGTATGAGCATGTCCATTTTCCAACATATGCATGTATCAATATACATATACATATGGATATGTGTATATACTATACACATATATATATATATGTTCACATTTGTTTTAGCTATAGAAATTCACGATTACCATCATATTGATAAGTGTTTATGTGTGGTACATATATACATATGCATATATGTGTCGTTAGATCCTATTGACATGCATGTGCATATATATAAACATATATCCACGTACATCCCACTTATCAATATAATTGTAATAGCACAAGAAAGATCTCAAAATCTCAAATAGATAAACATCACCCAATGCATGTAGAAGTAAACAAGACTCTCAAATGTAGACATACGACTAGGGATGACTCACCTATTACCCACAAATTGACTCAACTCAATCATTCTAATGTGGTGTGTATATGCTCGGATAGTTTACTTTTACTAGTTACCCAACCAAGATCTTCTCCTGAGTGATACTTCCCCTTCGCCAAGAGGAATGGAACACATACCTGCATCTACTAACACATGCACACAATAGTCAATTGTTCATAACATATGCAATATACATTACATTTCCAATGTTAGAATAATAATAATGCAATAACCTTTCATTCACATATATGCAGTATTTCACCATGAATAACATCAACTGAGATAACATCAAATAAGATAACATTCATATTGATAACAAGGTACAAGCATAATTTATTCATCTCCAAAATTCACATTACATTCATATTTACCTTATATAGTAATAGTAAATAGTAACTACACAACTGGGGTGTAACAAATCTATGTGTTTGTCTAAATCTCTCCTTCCTAACATATCTATCTTTGAAATGTACATGATTTGACCATGTTGTAGTCTTGATATGATTTCCCATTCATACTCTATAGTAGTATCTTAGGCAATGTCATTGTCTTTTGTTTGAGAATCGATATTGTCTTCAAAAGTTTTTGTAATTGTTTTTTTCTCAACATGCCATTGATTATAGTTGAGGTTTTTTCAAATTGATAGTATTGAATCATTGTTATGACCAATATCTTTGCTAATGTCACAGAATGGTTTGTAGAGTAACAATTTTGAAAAGTAAAAAATGAACCATTTGTTTGATTCCCTTGGAGGAATAGATATAAATTTAGGAAAGATCCGTAAAATAGTTGGTATTTTTCTTGGATTCCATTTGTTTTCATTTTTGCACTTAGCATTATATATCCATGATTTTTTGAATTAATTAGTGAGACAACTTCCATGTGTGGAGGCCTATTTTTGTATGCATCAATGTAAGATAGTACTTGTTCTTCATTATTATTATCCTGATGTAATACCACACATTTGAAAAACCTCCATTGATACATTTAGATTGATAAATATTTTGTTGCTTTCCACCAACAAAAGTTCTAATAACATATTGCTTTTTTCTTGTGCTCCAATATCCCTTTCTATTATCATTTCAATTAGAAGCTTCTTGTAAGCTTTTGCAACAAGATCATCTAGATTTTCTACATTTGCAAGATGTAATAACATTTGTTGGTGCATTTTTTTAGCTTCTCTCTACTTTTGTTGCATACTTTGCAATGTATTTAACCACAACAAGTTTTGATGGAACTGGTTGCCAATCTATATTTGCTCTCCATAGTTGCAAAATGTAGTGGTTGTGTGAATTAAGCATGTTGTCATTTCTAAAAAGCTCATTTTTTTCACTAGTTTCTAATTTTTTATATAATTTTGGCCCTTGCAAATTTAATGGCCATGGAGTATTATACCTATAAGGCATATTATTAGCATTTAATTAGATTTATTTAATGAATTGGAAAATTGCATTTTTGAGAATAATGTATATAAATTTTGTTTAAGGCTTACCTGCAAATCATTTTCCCATTTTTTCCATAGACATGCACATTTTCTACAAATTGTATGTCTTTGTACGGTGTTTGCTATCTCCTCATAGTCCTTTTCTACATTTGTTTTTGCAAGTTCCCTTGTATTTTTTAGACATGGATGTATAGCAATATTTTGGAATATCTATAATAGAAATTTCAATCGTTTAATTTGTTGTATTAGAAGGAAATAAGAAATGTATTTACATGTGTAATTTTTGTGAATATCGATATTGTACCTATAAATTTTGTCCAGTTGTATTATGCTTGTGATTCCATACATGAACAATAAAGTTGAAGTATCTTTCAATCACATTTTGTTGTTCATTGTTGGACCAATAAAGATTATCCATGTTTGGTCCATAAAAATCCATGTATATGTGTTGATCCTCTATGTTGCCACTCGTATTTGGACCAATAATCTCCAACGTAATTTATTCCTTTTTGAATTATTTCTTTTTTGAAATGACAGTGGTGTAAGTGCATGTATTGTGTTACTATATGAAGGTAGTTGATAATATTTTGTTTTCACCAAAGTTGTGCTTGTTGTGGATTTGTTGGTGGTGTTCTTGGCATCAATGCATGTAAATCTCGCTAATACGTTGCACTTAATGTAAATAATATTATAAGTGTACCAATTTGATGTAGCATGTTTATCAATTTTGCATGACATTTTGTCCAATATGATTTTGTACCTCTTAAATAAGTTCCATATTGCATCATTCTATTTGCAAGATGTGATTCTGACATATTTTTCATATGTTCATGTAGCTATTGTATAGTGATTGACATGTCAAGGATGTCATGGATGGTTCTTTTGACTAGTGAAAATGACTTTCCACGAGCCCATACCAAGCATATATAGGTCAATTTTTTCCCTTTTTCTTGGCGTAAATCTCCTTTTCGACCAAGTTATTTTTACCCACCCAGTTGGGGAAAAAATAGGAGAGGGCATATACTCATTTATGAACATCATATTTTTTCTTTTGATTCACCAAAATTTTCTTAAGCATTCTTCTCATCATAGTAGCTTCTTTTGACTTCGAAACAAACCCATTTTTGAGTTTTGCAAAATGAAACTTCACATCAGGCATTATAGTTTCTCGTTGAGCTTGAATGTTGGGGGCATCACTAGTATCCCCCCACTTGACCTTTGTGGCCTTTACAATATCCTTTTTTGTAAAAAAATTGTAAAATCTCAAAAATTTGAAATCTATCATTTATGTTTTCTTAACTACTTTAGTGCAGTTGATTTTTCCAAAATTTTAGCTCACTAAAGTGGGAGAAAAATGTCATAAAATTTCACCTTGTGGTAATTTCACACTTGCGCATCTAGCCTGCCACATTTATGACAAAAACCTATAAGTCACAATTTCATGATTCCAACTTCATAAGTGACAATGATGAAGCATTAGTAGCCTAAATACTTGTGCAAAGTTTTAAGTAGGACACTTGCATGATACTAGTGTCTCTGAACTTTCTGAGATTCAAATGAAAATATTTTTGCATCCTTTTCCTATGACACGTCATTGTGGTAGGAATGTGGATGTAACAACTCCTTTGCCCATGCAACGTCACAAAAATCCACTTTTCCCTCTCATTCTCATCATTCTTACATT
The DNA here is from genome assembly GCA_007258455.2 of Sequoia sempervirens. Taxonomy (NCBI): domain Eukaryota; kingdom Viridiplantae; phylum Streptophyta; class Pinopsida; order Cupressales; family Cupressaceae; genus Sequoia; species Sequoia sempervirens. The sequence goes on from VDFB02048966.1 coordinate 421,546, forward strand.
CTCTCATTCGATCTTGCTCTCTCTCCTATTCTACTCCTTCATTCTATCTTGCTCTCCATAGCAAATCTCTACTGAATTTTTCTCAAGCAATTTAGTCAAGGCTCTCTTGCATGCAAGTGTATCACATCTATCAAGCCAAGAGAGGAGCCATAGGTCGTTGGCAATGCTCTCCTATCTTCTTATCTCATCTATTTGATACTATCTATTTGATCTTGTCTACTTTATTTGTAATGGGGCTTTTCCTCCTTTGCAGGGTTTGTTTCTATTACACGTCTTTATTTGTAATAGGGGTTCTCCTCATTTATAGGGTTTGTTTCTATTACACATCTTTATAATTGTGATAGGGGTTATCCTCTTTTGTGGGGTTTGTTTCTATCACATGTCTTTACCTTTCATGTATTTTTATCTATTTCTATCTATCGGTTGTCCGTGGAGGTGGAAACACCAAAATGGGGGTTTGACTCAGGTAAGCCCTAAAACAACCTCCTAACATTTTTCTTTCTTTGTTTATGTGTAGATGTACAAATTTGATAAGTTGGATGTTGTAGATTTAAGGCTTTTATTATCTATTTTATCATAGATGATAGTGAAAGGCACAAACGTCCTCGCAACGTGCTATCATTTGTGGTTGAGGCTTAATCCTCCTAAGGTTAAAATCTATGAATTATGCTCTTTCTATTTATGTATACTAGAAAATTTAATTACGTTGCATGTTCCTATAATTAAATAATTTTATCATTCTTGTCATTAATAGTTTAGTGTTTATTAATTAAGTTGTGCAAATATCCTTTATTCTAGTTATTTCATCATCTGAACTTTGATCCTTGAAGTAACTGAGGGCTATTTACTCCTTGATACCCTATTGTATTGAGGGTAGTGAATCTCCTCCTTTATAGTTATAATATAAGATTAAGATAATGCAAAAAATTTCATAGTAATAGAAAAATACTAATATAATACACTAAGAAAACTAACAATATTAGTAAAATATCACTCATATAATAATATATTAGAAATATTTAACTACAAAATATAATCTAACACTATATTTAATAATAATAACAGATTAGAAAATCTAATAAATTATCAACCTCATATACTAATAAAAAAAACAATAATCTTATGTAATGTTATGATTAAATCTAATAATATATCAATATATTCATTACATTATATCATTATATCATTATATCATAAGAAAATATAATAGTAATATAATGCTTGGATGTTAATCTTATTAAAATAATAATATAATATAAGATAAAAACTCTTCATATTATTACTAGATATAAATAATAGAATCATATATAGATCATTGATTTTGATAATACAATCTAATATAAAACATAATAGAATAATGTTAAAAACTTCTCTCATATTATGGTATGATTAAATTGATATATTATTAGATTATATCATTAAATCATAAGAACATATAATAGTAATATAATGCTTAAATTTTAATCTTAATACAAAAACAATAATATAATATAAGATAAAAACTCCTCATATTATTATTAGATACAAATAATAGAATCATATATATAGATCATTGAATTTGATAATACAATCTAATATAGAATAGAATAATACTAAAAACTTATCTCATGTTAAGTTATGATTAAATATAATAATATATCAATATATTCATTATATTATATCATTATATTATTATATCATAAGAACATATTATAGTAATATAATGCTTAGATGTTAATCTTAATACAAAAATAATAATCTAATATAAAATAAAAACTCTTCATATTGTTACTCGATACAAATTTAATAAAATCATATATAAATCATTGAATTTTATAATACAATCTAATATAAAACAGAATAGACTAATACTAAAACTTCTATATGATAATATCATATTATTGTTTTGATTATATAGGAAAAACAGGTTTTGAATGGACCCGAAACCATTTACAAACAGGGTTTGGTGGGACCCGAAACCCGAATAAGGACGATCGTGCTACTAAAAGAAAAAGTAATGAACAACCAACATTGAAACAACAACATCACTTCAAAGGATCAACAAGACAACCCAAACCTATAGCAAAACCAAGTTGCAAAAAGCGATTTTGAAAGGAATCGAAAACCCAATGAACCAGGTTTTTACAGGGACCTTGAACCTAAAGGTTTTGAAGGGACCTTAAACCCTTTACAACTAGGTTTTGGAAGGGACCTTAAACCCTTAAATTTAAAGGAACCATAATCCGACACAACACACCAAGTTTTAACGGGGACCATAAACCCACCAAACATACAACGCCAATAAGGATGTAGGGAGAACTCATCACCCTGCCAATTGAAGCCAAGCAACCAATAGCTTAGAAGGAAATCCATCGAGCCAAGGAAAACAACCACCAAAAAGAAGTGGAACAACCACCTCATCAAACTGAAAACACCAACAAACACGTGCAAGGAAACAAGAAACCCCTTAAAACCCTGACCAACCTAGCATGCCAACTCAATCTCCACCTCAATAGTAGAAAGCTCCCCTCTATAGGAGTGGATGAGATGAACACACCTTTCATAAAAGCAACAAATCTCCAGCACCCACACCTTCCACCTCAAAAGGAGCATCAAAGGGGGGTACCATAAATGAGAGCTCCCTATTGAATCCACAACAAATAACTCCACCTCTATAGGAGAAGGCTCCACCTCTAAAGGAGCAATATTCACCTCCATAGAAGACCAAGATTGTGAAAACTAGAAGAAAGTCATCGCTTCAGAAGAAATGGCATACATCAAATCCATAAGCTACAAGGACGACAAGACCATCAAGAGAAACAAAGAGACTAGCCTTGCCAACAACAAATATGAGACCTCCATCACAGAGGAAGATAGAAAACCCACAAAACCCAATAAGAAAACAAACCCTAGCTAAAATAAAAGCTTCATGCACCACCAAGGGTTCAATAACTCTAGGAACAACAATCCCAAAAAACAACATAAAATAGAAAGAGAGGCTTCCCAAAGAAGACCAAAGAGAGAACACCTTTGCAAAAAAAGATACAACAATAAAATAGAGGCAAAGATAAGACAGAAGGACCCAACTCCATCTCAAACGAGATCAACAACAACCACACACCAAACGACCCCACATCCATCACAACCTAGACACCCTACCAAGGAACTTGTACCCACATAAGATTGGAAGTATTAAACCACATAAAGGATGGGAGGGGAAGAATGAAGTTATTGAGATCCCAAGATGAGACAACAAAAGAATTGGTCCCCACAAGAGACCCCATCAAAAAGAACAACAAATAGAGAGTCTCCACATAGAAGACCAAGTAAATGACCATAACCTCCAAAGAAAAACAACAAATGAAACACAGGTTGCACCAAACAGAGAATAGAACACCAAGGTTGTGAAGAACATGGAAAAAAGGAAGGGAGAGGCAACAAAATAAGCAACCCAATAAACCCCCTTGCACCTCTCCAATAGAAACCTAGCAGCACAACCTCGATGACCACCTCCAAAGGACCCAACAACAAAAGCCACTCTAGATGTGAAAGAAATCAAACAACTTCCCAAGGATAGCAAAAACCATAATCAAGAGACGACACCACTAAAGGCAGGTATACCAGCAAGCAACATGCCTCCACAACAGATCTTGAACCAACATAAACAAGATCCATAGGATGAAGAATAGCCTCAAGTAGACCAACGAAAGCCACCACTTCATCATCCACCTCAAAAGCCACCTCATCCGTAACGAGCAAAAGAAAGATAGATGCCTCAGCACCAAAAGACCACCCACCAACAAGTAGCAATGAGCCAAACCAAACAGACCTAGTAGCCAAAGGAGAAGGCACAAACACGAGCCTAGCAACAAGAAGGAAACCACACAAAAAGGGCACACTCCACCCCCAAAGTAGGAAGTCAGGACCAAGGGCCACATGCCAGAGCAATATAGCCCTCCAACCTCACAAACCACAACTAGAGCACCAAAATAGTGGTTCACAAAGAGAAGGATGGTCTTAAACAGACCAAGAAAACTATTTGTTTTGCCTCCATCCTCTGAATCTACCTCATCCTCAGCTGAGCAACCTTCTGAATTCAAAAAAACTCTCTCACCTCACCCACTCAATTGTTTCGCCTCCATCCCTATATCATATTATTGTTACTATCTAATCATATAAATAATTTTATAATTATTTACTCATCATTAAAATAATAATTGTACTTATGAAAAAATATAACTAATCATACACTTTTCTCGTCATTTAATAATAAAACACAATATCATAATTTAATAATAATACAAATCTTATCTTAAATATAATTTTCATAATAATAACTTTTTAATTATATAACACTAAAAGATACATAGAAAGAAATTTACAATTATTAAATTATATTATTATAATAATAGTAATATAATACGCACTCAAACTAACCATTTAATTGAAGCCCAAATAGCCTTGAATGCCATTAAATTGGCATTTGAAAGGGGTTTTAAAAAGTGTGGCTTGAGGGGGATTCACTTAATATAATTTTAGATGTTTGTTAAATTTAAACCCTCCTATTTGGTCTATTGAGTCTCTTATTCATGATTCCCTAGACATGATAAAGACTTTTGATGATGTTAGGATTTCTCATGTTTTTAGGGAGGGAAATAAGCTGGCATATTTTTACACCAATAAAGGGTTGATTCTTCAAGCCTCTCAAGTGTGGGATGGGTACATGTTCGTGCATGCCGAGGTCCTTTCCATTCTCTGTAATGATGTCAATCGTGAAGTTCAAGATTAGAAACGATGGGAGGCTAATGATTTTAATTAGCTTTGCATGCTTTGTGGGTGTTTTGAAGTTGTAGTCTATTTTCTAGTTTTGGGGTAGCTTGCTATGTAAGAAGTGTAGTGAGCTCATGGTGAAGATGGGAGGGGAGTGAAACTATGTTGAGTCGCTTTCTTGTGAAGGATTGAAGAGAAAATTGAAGGGATGAAGTATTATGGAAAAGGGTGGTCTCACCTCTTACATGGAGAGACTCCACAGGTATGACCATGAAGCAAACAAAAGATTTGTGAGTGGTTGGAAGGAGAGAACCTTGATTATATAAGGTGTTGAATTTACTATTTTTGAGGATTTTATTAGGGAGTTTTTTGGGCTCCAATTGTAGGGAAGGAAATTTTTCAAGGATAGGAAAGCTAATGAGGAGGTGTTGAGCCATTTTTTCATATGGGATGAAAGAGAGAAGTTGGTTAAGATTACATTGTGAAGCTATGAAAAAATGTCTATTATGCCAATTGGGGCAGAGATTGCAGAGGTGATTATGAGATACATCACCCTTGACAGTAGGTTTATGACAATCTTTAGTGTTCATTTCAATTTTCTCAATCATTTTCGCCATAAAATGTTGGTGTATTTTCCTTTATTTTTTGCTTGCATATTTGGAGTCCTCTATGAAAGACCATCATAAAACCCTAGTGTAGTGGTTTTGCATTAGGGTTTGATCTTGTTTATTATAGAGTGTGCCAAAGCAAATATATCTATTAAACCTATAAAGAGAAAGGAATAATTAAGAATAAGAAGCAAAAGCAACCTATGTTGTCAAAAAAGGGGTCTGATACTTCGATGGGTGATGATGACAAGGACTGGCAAGATAACTGAGGTTGGGGCGAACTTGATGGAGGTCCTCTCTTCCTCCCCCTTGGTCTCAGGTGGGAAGAAGAAAAGGAAATCCTCCTCTAAAAAGACCCTACCTAAGAAGAGTCCCAAAAAAATTAACTCTTGGTCGGAGGGGTCCCAAATGGGTGATGAGGATGATGGTGGCAGTATCCAATGAAGGGGTAACTTGGAGGTTCCTAAGGGGGTTCGTGATAAAGGGAAAGAGAAGGTGGGTGAGGATAATACCATGTTTAAGGGTATGCCAAAGTGGATGTGGGCCTTTCCCCTATGGTGGTAGTATCCAATGAAGGGGTCCTAGATGGGTGATGAGGATGATGGTGGCAGTATCCAATGAAGGGGTAACTGGGAGGTTCCTAAGGGGGTTTGTGATAAAGGGAAAGAGAAGGTGGGTGAGGATACTACCCATGTTTAAGGGTATTCCAAAGTAGATGTAGGCCTTTCCCCTATGGTGGGCCTTGCTCAAAACTCGGTTGATGTGGCCAAGATTGATCATTTCTCAAAGGACTTTAACTACCTAATCAATGATAGGGAAGTGATTACGGGTGTTTTGTGGGTGGTGAGAGACTGTATGACGAGAAGTTTCAAATTAACCAAGTGGTTTCTTAGGGAAATTAACAAAGTTAATGTTAAACTTCAAGGGGATGCAAGAGAAGGTTGCAAGGGAGGACAATGACTAGTCTTCCTCTAGGGTAGAGGATTTAAAGAAAAAAGTTATAGATGTTGAGGAAATTGTTCATGAGCTCAAAGAGGATCATGATAACCACGTTTAGGGCATTGAAAAGATGATTCAAGATGTTAAATATAGCATGGAGAAACTCCTTAATATTAGCCAATGCTCCATTAAAAGCAACACAAAAACCTTAAAAATTCTCATTGAAAAAGTACAAGAATTGAGAGAAAAGTAGATGACTAGTGGGAGATTCGCCATCAGCAAGATGAATGAGCATCTAGGCAAGGAAAAAGATAATATTATGGTGTTGGAAGTTGAGTAGGGTCCTAGTGCTTAAACTCGTTGACTGTGTTTTCTTCTATTGTAGCAACATTTTGTATTTTGGGGTTTCAGGTCCCTTAAAAAAACCTTTTTTTCCTAATAATCAAAAACAATAATACAATCCACATACTTCACTTATGATAATATAACTAATCATACAATTTTTTAATACAATTTATTCTATTATACAATACACTATATAACTAATTTAATCATAATTATGCCATTATACAATATACATAAATAATAATCAATTTTTTTGAATAAAATTAGAAATAACTAATACTAATATAATACTAAGATCATTTAGTTATATAACATAATATCACAATATAGGAATAATAAAAATGTTGTTTTCAACATCATTATATTGATAATAGCATTATACTTATTATAACAAAAAAATTTGGAAGGTTGGAGATGATGGAAGCTTGAGTTTTTTGTGAGTTGCTTGGGTGTTGTCATTGATGTCAACCCCTTGTATGAAGAGAGTTTTGAATTGTCACTAGTATTGATGATGTGTCTAGAGTTTTTGGTATTGATGTCAACACATGTTGTGTTGTCATTAATGTCCTTCATTATAGTTGCAGAGATTGTTGGCCTAATTTTTGTTTGAGGAAATTGTTGTAGTTGGAAAGTGTTGCATGTTGCAGATGTGTTACAAAGATGTTAGTAATGTAGATAATGAAGTTGGTTCACTTGGTTTCCAAGTGCTTTTGAGAAAATTTGAATAAAAGAGAGTTCAATGTGATAGAGTGGTGTTCAATGTTTTTCTTTGCATTTATTCGTGCTTAAAGATATGCCCATGTGGTTTGGACGTAATGATTAGAGGTGTTATATCTAGAGTTTTAGGTTTTGGATCTTAAACAGGGTGTTTGGGAGAAATGAGATTGCTTCGTATTTCTTCGCAATGAAGGTTCTGGTGTTGCAGATCTGGGAACGTGCTTATAATGTCTAAATCTACCTTCCCTTGAAGTTTCAGGTGTTGAGTTGTTATGCAAAGTTGTCTGGTGTGTTGGATGTTTGTGCTAGTATGTCTAATTGCATAGAATAAAGGTGGTCTTGAGTTTTAGGTGGTTATAGTAGTTGTGCAAAATATTTTGATGATGCTATGATATTATGAGATGTTGTATAGATGTTTTGGAGTGTTGATGTGTGGTCCGCAAGATGTTTTTGGACCTTGAGAGGTGTGTTTGGAGTCGCTTGTTAGTGTTAGTACAGTTTTGGGCAACCTAGCATGCTAGCACTGATTGCGAAGGATAATTGTTGTTTGAGGAAGTGTTGAGAAGTATTTTTTGTGTAGATTTGGGTCCCAATTAATTAGTGGTGTGCTTAGGCTTCACTTATTTATATTGTAGAAGTGTTTGGTGCCAACCTATTTGGTGTTGCATAATTGAGGTGTATACATTTCCTTAAGGCTGGCCTAATTGAGATTATTTTAGGTCGCATATGGTATAAATACAAGGAGAATTGTTGTGTGGAAGAAGAGTAGTGTGTGATGCAAAAGTGATCAAATGTGTTGATCTAAGTGTGAGCCTTTTAATTCCTATGACTTCCTAATGCAGTGAGCGGAAGGTGTCTACATTTCAGTTTGTTTGAGTTATTTGTGCTTCAATAGAACTGTACTTTCAACATATGATCTCGATGCATTGTTAGTAGTTCAAATTGGCAGTGAACCACCCCTTCTTCTATTCTTCTTTCTTTTGGAAAATAATTCCTTTGGTAGTGAGCTTTTCTTTATCTTTTTGGGCAATGAGCCCTTGGCAGCGAACCTTATTGTATCTGGTGTTGCAATTCATATATTAGTGAGCTAATCCTCACTATGGTTTTTCCCTCCTTGAGTTTTTCACGTAAATTTGGTATTCTTACATGTTTGATGTGTTTGCATTGTTGTTTCATATGTTTACATTCTGCTAATGCATGTTAAGGGTTTAATGGTGGATAAGGGTTTAAGGGCTAATGCAAATCTAAATGTTAATGAGGGTTTTTGATGTTTTAAAGTATACAAGTGATTCACCCCCTCTTAGTTGTCCATGCATCTAACAAAAATATATACATATGAATAATTTTGTAATGGTTAAATAATATTAGTCTAATAATATTAATATAATACTCATACTTAACTTATGATAATATATAAGTAATCATATAATTTTCCAATCACATTGATTCTATTATACAATATAAACAAGCAATAATCAAACCATTTTGAAAGAAAAAAATACAAATATAATAATAATATCATTTAATAATATAACATAATATCACAATATAATAATATTAAAAATTATCAGTAAACATCATTATAATCATAATATGATTATCATTATATAACAATAATATACATATACTTTTAACAAAATATAAAAATATGATACATTATAGGTTTGTAATTTCACATTACTTTAATACACTTATCAATATTGTTGACATATATATTTAAGACAAATGTTTACTTTATCTAAATAGTATTTTCTAAAATTAGATAATACATTTTACTTGTTAAACTTGACAATATTATTTTTATTTCTAGCTATGCTTCGATCGAAGAAGAACTTTGAATCTTCAAAACAAAGGAAAGAATATCAAAGAGAATACCAAAGATAATATCAAAAACAATAGAGGGAACAAATGGTAGATGCTTGAAAATGGATAAACAAAGAAGAAAAATGAATGAAGCAGATAGAGCAAGAAATGCAAGACAAATATTACAATCAACAATAGAATAATTAGATGTAGAAAGCAGATGAGAAGAGAATACATACACACTAAATCCAAATGGATGACTTGCCATTGATTTAAAAAAATATACAATTGGTATTTTGTAATCACTTAGATTCCTACCATTCACTAGCAATTTGTTACATTTGTGAAGAAAGTTACATTCGAATCAAAGTTGTTTGCACTTTAGAAGGTACTATTTGCACAAGATGTAAATAAGAGAGAGGAATAAACAGATTCTCAACTACAAATAATATGAATCTTGGACCCCAACTAGTTGAACTAACAAACCTCACACAAGTAGAAGAAATTATGATTACACATGTAAGTCTAATTTTACAAGTTACACATGCAAGAGGTGGTCAATATAAATATAGAGGACACATGATAAGCTTTCCACCACATATTGAACAGATATCAAATACATTGCCACATTGTATCAAAGATTTTTCAATCTTAACAGTCTTAAGGAAAGATCAACGTGGCACATGCTACCACTTTGTGGTGAACAAGGACCGTGTTTATACAACACTCAAGTACAAAATCATCCACAACAAATTTTACTCATGTCACAATTGATGGAAATTCTCTTGACACTTTACATGAAAGTTTAAATCAAAATATCTTTGAACTAGGATTGTGCATATAGAATTTCAATCAAATACAAATGATATAGTTGATGCCAAACCAATGATAGAGAATAATGAAAGTAATATCATTGAACACATTACATTGATGGTTGCTCAGCCACCAAATGCACAAAAAAATATGGACTTGGTCCATTGCATGGATGAACAACCCAAACACATATCTAATGACATTAATTGGTTGGCAAATAGTTGTTGAATCTTCAATAAATGAATATGTGACATCAAGATCACTTGATATGGTATTGCCAATATTATTTCCAAATGGTATATGTGACCGGTTAGAACCACAAATCAAGAAAGTAAATTAACATGAATATGTGAGGCACCTATGTCGTTATAGAGAGAATCAATTTGGTAAACATTTGAGATTTCAATATTATATGGAAAATATGATAATGAGACATCATGCACAAACATCAACTACAATTTATAAGAAAATAAATCTCCATGACATGCCTATCATAATAAATGAGTTTCATGAACACATGAACAACATGACATAGACACAACTTGTTGATAGATTGATGTAGTTCAGAACTTCTATAAGGGGCACAAGATCATATTATACAATATGTCATTCAAAATTGATAGATGTATGCTACATCATATTTGTACAACCGTCATTTTATTTACATTGAGTGCAATTGACTTGTATTGGCTAGACTTACATACAATAATGTTAGGTACATTGCCAAAAACTCTAAGAGAAGCACAACTTTGGAGAAAACAAAATGTGATTGAGTACCCTCATATAGTTGCACAATACATGCATCTACGACATTCTTAGTTTAGAAAAGAAATCCTTAAAAAATGATTGACTGTTCAAGGCTATTGGTGTAGGTATGAGTGGCAACATAGAGGATCAACACATGTACATGGATTTTTATGGATAAATGGAGCACCAAACATGGATACTATTAATTGATCAAATGAAGAACAATGAATTGTTATTGAAAGATATTTCAACTTGATTGTTCATGCATGGAATTCAAGATATGATACCCATGAACGAAATATATAGGTAAAAAACCAATTTATATATCATTACCACAATTACTAATGTTTTTGCATTCCAACAAATACAACAAATTAATTGATTGTAATTTATATTGTAGGCATTCCAAAATTGTACTATGAATTCATGTCTTAAAAAACACACAATTTGAATAAATAGATTTTTAGAAGGACTACAAGGAGATAACAAACATAATACAAAGACATACAATGTGTAGAGAGGTTGTACGTCTACACAAAAAATAAGCACAAATGATTTGCAAGTAATCATTTTTACAAACGTGATTAAATTTATTGTTTAAAAATGTACTTTATCATGCATTAATTAAACATAAATTTATGTTAATGATATGAATGATAGGTATAATGGTCCATGGTTGTTAAATTTTCAAGGAGCAAAATCATATGAAAATATAGACATTGGTGAAAAAATTTGATCTTGCTAGAAATGATGATAGACTTAACTCACACAATTGTTACATTTTGCAACTATGGAAAGAAAATATAGATTCCAAAAACATGTTCTATCAAAACATGTTGTAATTAAATATATTGCTAAGTATGCAATCAATTCAGAGAAAAGCTTTGAAACATATCAACAAATGTTAATATGTCTAGTAAACATAGAAAATCCAGATGATCTAGCTACAATTGATTATAGAAAGCTACTAATTGAAACAATAATAGAATGAGATATTAGAGCTCAAGAAACAAGCCATATGTTATTAGAACTTATGTTGGTTGAAAGCAGTAGAAGATTTATCAATCTAAATGTATCGACTAAGGTTTTCAAACATGTACTATTGCACGCTAAATATAACAATGAAGAACAAACAATATCTTTCATTGATGCATACAAAAATCGGTCTTTTGGTGTGGAATCTATCTCGTTAATTGATGCAAAGAAATCATGGATATATAATCCTAAAAAAAAAACAAATAACAAATGGAATACAAGAAAAACAATAACTATTGTGAGAGTGTTTCCTAGATTTCTATCTATTCCTACAGGTGACTTAGAAAAATGGTTTGATTTTTTCTTCTCAAAATTGTTACTCTATAAACCATTTCATGATATTCAAAGAGATATTGGTCATAACAATGATACAATAGCTTCAAACTAGCTAAAATTCAACTATAATCAATGGCATGTGTGGAACGAAGAATAGTGATTGTCATTATTAAAGATATTACCAATTCTCAAAGTGAAGGCATCAAAATTGTTTGAGATACTACTATAGAAAATGAATGGAAAATTCTATCTAACCTTCATCATGGTCAAACACATTGAAATTGTTTGAGATACTACTATAGAGAATGAATTGAAAATATTATGTAACCTTCATCATGGTCAAACTATACAAATTTAAAAAATGGATATGCTGGGTATGACATATTTCAACAAGCAAACCAATTGCTCTAATGATTTTCAAAGTGAACAATACACAAATAAATCTATCAATTTCATTACCACCATGAAAAAAAATGGTGGTCTCATTCAAGATGATATACAAAACTCTATCAACTATGAAAACCTCAACAAAAAACAAGAAAAAGTAGAAAACATGATAATTTCACACTACCAAAGAAATCAAAATCAATCTTCATTGTTCATGATAATTCAAGGTACAACATGAATAGGAAATTCACATATTATAGGTACCATAACCATGACACAATTCAAAATGCTTCAATGTCAGATTGATCTTCCCTACTTCTACTTGCATTAACTGGACTTGCAACATTCAATATAGGTGCATCAACTATTCATTTTAAATTGAAAAATCAAATAAAAGACTTCAAAGAGCTGGAAGGAATAAGATTAACAAGCTTTCAAGAGGAATTATCCAATATCAAATACACATTGATTGATGAAATGAGTTTTCTTGGTGAAAGATTGCTTGAAAACATAGATTCTTGACTCTGTCAAGCTTTTCCTCAAAATGTAAATCAATCCTTTGTAGCTATGAGTCTCATTCAAATTTTAATCATCATATATGATTAATTTTAACAAATTTAGTAGTAATCTATTGCATGTCCTTATTTATAAATTATACATTTGAATATAATATTTATATATTACTTGTAGGAATATCAATGATCTTGGTTGGAGATTTCAAACAATTACCTCTTATTAATGACAAACCACCATATGTAAGCAAAATATGAGCTCAAATACTGTGAGAAGACTTCAAAATTATCATTACTTTAGATCATATTTTCATACAAGATGGATTAAACAATGAACAACAAAAATTCCATCAACTTCTTATAAATATTAAAGATGCAAACCCTATAATAGATGATTGGATTTTGCTAATGACAAGATCTAATGCAAGGTTAGATACACCAACCAATGAAGATTTTGACAATAATGTTCATTTGTTTTCAACAAATGACAATGTTCATAGCCACAACATGAAAAAAATACTCTATGAAAAATGCAATTGCGTGGAGCATTTCAACAAAAAATGGAAGTGTGAGTGCAATTGAAGGATCTATAGATGAAGAACTTGATATTGAATTATTGTTAAACAAAAATTTAAGAGTTATGTTAACATCAAACCTATGGATAGAAACATAACTTTTTAATGGAGCTCTAGGATTTGTTTATAAAATTGTATATAGGCTTGGAACATCACCATCCCAACCACCGACCTATGTATTGGTACAATACGACAGTTACTTAGGAATTCCATTTGATGATTAGTGTCCTTCCAGTTTTCCAATCACAACAATTCAAAGGAGTAACTCAATACAAATACTATAAAAATTAGCTAGGGATTTAACAATACGTAAATTGCAAGGTTTATCTCTTCAAAAACCCACTATTGATATCAGACCAACAAAAGTAACACAAAAAGCAAAAAGTTGGTGCATAAAATCCCTAAGAATGAAAATGTCATTAATATCACTGAGGGTTATGATGGGGAACAAAGGATGTGAATGATGGGGGTTTATGTGTTAAAAGGAACAAAACAACTAAGAGGGGAGGTTGAATCAGTTGTCACCAAATTCAAACATAAAACTCCAAACACTTATCAACTTCACAACCACACTAGATTTTGTTATTAACTATGAACATGAAATGTAGATAAGAAAAAGTAAAATCAACACAATGAACACCAGATTTTATGTGGAAAAATCAATAAGGGAAAAACCACGGTGAGGATTAACTCACAATATAAAGTAGTTCCAAAACCGAATATATCACTGCCCAAAATAGGACTCACTGTCTAGATACAAAAACTCACTGCTTACACAAGGAGGCTCACTACCTCCAAAAGGATTACAAAACAAAATTGGCTTCACAACCGAAATGAACTAATGAGAGTGCACCTATCAAATGTTGATACAATTCCAGTGATGCTCAATGGACTGACTTAACACACTTCATCATTTTCACACTTCTTCACATTCGCATTAGTGTCATTCCTTGCTCTCTTTTTTCTTCTTTTTTCAATCTTCAAAATTGTCCAACATATATACTTAATCCATCCATAAGTATTAATTAGGTCAGCCTAATTAGATGAAACTCTTATTCATCAAAAATACCAATTGTTGGCTTCAGGCATTCACAAAATATTTCCAGATAATAATTCAAAATGTGTAGCACACTTTATCATGTCGACATAGACCTAAGATAGGTCGCACATATATCCGTACAAAAAATTAATTCACCAATTATCCATGAAGTCAACCAGAGATAGGCTTAATAGAAAAATGTAATCAATAGAACAATACTGATACACCATACGAGCAGTAGCTCGTGAGAGATTATTAATGTACATGTTTTCAATATCCATAGACTGCTTCCCAAAACCACAAGTAGCAACTATCAACTGTGGAGGATTGAAGACAAAAATACCAGAGGGTGTAAATTGTATACCGGTTCAAATACCAGACCAAAATACTAGATCAAACACTGACTTAATCTTGTAGTCACAATTTGTATAACATGGTGACATCAATGGCAACACAAAACTATATAGTTAGCCATTCTTCTTCATTCTTCTAACAATCTCCCCCTTTGTCATTGATGGCAACATGTGCCAAAATTTTACAAAAACAACATTCTTTCCCTTTATCATCATTTTTTGTTTTACTCCTTTAAAGATACTCTTCTCTCCCCCTTTGACATCAATGGAAAAGGGCCACCAAAAATAGGATGTGTATGTATACAATATATACAAAGGTGATTCCAACTCCCCATTTCAAACATTCAAGTGAAAATGACACTTTTTACATGAAATATTTTCTTGTACCTATCTCTTATGATCAAAAGAATCCTTTTCCAAGCAAGCATAGTTGAATTCATTCTTGCACTCATACCATCCAATAAAGACAACTGCTTAAAAGAGGATGTTTGGTCCGAAGAAATACATTGATGTTCACAATTTTCTGCATTAGAGAGTATTCCAGAGAGATGATCCAACCAGACCTCAGCAAATTTCTTAACCAACTAAAAGGTTTTAACCATATCTACTCTTTGCCTCTGAGTAATCAATATCTCCACTTGCAATTCACCAACTCTTATTCTATGTTTTCCATCCTTGTCTTTAAAGAAATCAAAACTTTTTCCAATACTATTCATCTTAGATTCGATGGCTTCAATTTTGCTTCTAAAATTGTCATCAGTTGTCGGCCACCAGAGACAATACCTATAGATGTCATATATTTCTTTGATGCATTCTCTTGTCTCATTCATATTTCTAGATAACACTTGTTTGGCTTTGGTACATCTTTTTTCAACCATAGCTTTGAACTTATGACCACCAGGTCCTTCCCACAATGTTCTCTCTTCAATAATCTCTACTAGATCATCTATCAAAGAATTAGACACATCTAAAACTGAGATACCTTTATTGAGAAAATAATCAATCAGTACACATCATCAATTTTAAGCCTCTCAATTGGAGAGCATGCATTCCACATTTCACCAATCTTCTTCATTTCACCTTTGTCTAGCATCATCTATGTATCCTTTTGATCAAATGAGTCAGATCCAGACATAAATTCTTCTTCATTCTTCTTTTCTTCTAAGACATTTGTTACAAAAACTTTCCTTCTTTTAGATTCCAAAGGGAACTCACCAATGATAACTTCCAACTCTTTTTATCGGAGGTTGAAACCACTTCAAACTGACTAGGTTCTGACATACCAGAGCACAAATTCATCTTTAGGGATGTAAAATAGGTTCTGCAAACACTTACATTATCCACCAGCGATTCCAAATATTTGTAAACTTTTTTTCCAACAAGAATACCAGATTCGCATTCAACATTCTCTCTTCCCAGTAGTGAGCTCAAAAAGTAAAATGTCAAACATATAAGCAAAGATCCAAACCAGAAAGGATAGCCCTCAACCAACGACATTCAGGCATTCTCAGTTAGGTTTTCCAGTAATAGGATACACAAATCAAACTGCTTGTTTTCCTTAACCATCATGTGTGCAAGATATACAACAATAGCCGAAGTCGAACCTTCACGATTTTTGAAATAGATTTTATAGGAAAGTTGTACACAACATACCTTACAATGGAATCTGCAAGAGTGTTTATCAATAGACCTCGAGGTTCTTTGTCAATTCTAGTAAGTTCCTCCACATATTTGTATTTCATGGTTTTCTTCCCAGGGAGGTCCCCAACACTGCATAAACCAACAATTGCTTTGATCGCTTCCTTCATGATCAAGTAGGGTTTGTCAAACATAATGTTGTCATTCTTAAATTGACTTAATAAGAACAAGATGGATTCTTTATCTACAAACCAGGTAAATTCTCCCCATAAATCCATGCCTAGGGTTTTTATGCTCTGTAATTCATTTGTCTTCAACCCTAGTTCCATTTCCTTCATTTCCTATTATTAAATTCTTCCAATTCAACACCTTTCAACTTCAATGAAATGTTGCCACACGATCCTCTATCCATTGTCATGCTTATCTCTCCTGAATTAGTTATCATTCAATCAAAACCTCTTCCTTTTCCCTTCTTCCCCTTTGCAAATAGAGAAATAATTCCTAATTGTCCTTAATAATTCCTTCAAACTTCTTCAAATTGCTTTGAGATTACTCCAAGATGCCTTTCAAACTATTCAAGTGCACAAGTGATCAAAGAGATTTACGAATTTTACTTTATACATCATCAGTTTGCCCTATTCGCATTAAATGTGGCAGACTTCAAAAAGCTGATAAAACCCTTATTTCTCAAAACTGTAAACCCTAAATCGATCCACAAAAGAACACGCCATCATATTTTCTTCCGATTTCTTTTCCAAAACCTCTGTTTGTTCATTCTTTACAATATATCCTCGTGCCAACATCTAACACACCATTGATCCAGGGGGTTTGTATAATTTTCTGTTAATGCTCCCCCTAAGACCATGCTAGGTCTAATTCCCAAAGGAATTGTCTGTACCGGATGAGGGCACAGACACATATGTCATCTTTGGCTCTTCTTCTTTCTTCCTCCATATCTTATTCATCTCTTGCTTCACTTATTCTTTGTCAAATTTTTTTACTGGTTCATTCTACTCTATCGAAGCAGATTGATTTCCCTTCTTACTTCTGCAAACTTTTGAGATATGTCCAGGTTTGTTACAATTATAGCAGACAACACTTTTCTAATTAGTTTGATCTCCATTAATCCTTGATCTACATTGATTTGCTTTGTGTCCAAATTTGTTACAAGTATAGCAGTAGCCATTAAAGGATTGATTCATTTTGCCTCCATTAAATCTATTCATCATCACTTGACTGATCATTCTCACCTGAGATTTGCATTTAGTGGCTTTATGTCTAAACTTCTTACATGAAAAACATTGTCCAAAGAAGGAGCCAAAAAACCAATTCATCTTACTACTGCATTTTGTTGCCCTGTGACCAAATTTGTTGCATGAAAAACAAACACCATTGAAAGAGGGATATCTTTGTGCATTAGGCTATCTCACAGGCGGTTTCCTTGCAAAGTTTCTTGAATTTCCTTTTTACTTCCCTTTGTCTTTAGTCTGTTGTTTTTCCTTTAAGCTTTCACCTGATTCATTTCCCAAGCCACCTTTTTCTTTATTTGGTTTT